>CAHIKZ030003632.1:4467500-4507500 GCA_903632075.3 Acanthosepion pharaonis | reverse complement strand
AATCCACCGAGAAAACATATCTATCTCTTATAGTTCTTGTTTTTGTACATTTCCTGTTTTCTATCCACTTCTAGGCTGTGTGTTTTCCTAGTAGAGGTTATGGATTACCCGAATATCTTTCCCCGTGTAAATCAAGTTATCCATTCGTTTGTTAAACCGCATTGCAAATAGAAGTGTTCAATTAATAATCGAATAAATTCTAGTTACAGATTACAGCGGACAAATTGAACAAAATTCCTGATGACCAATCAATGAGTAAAAGCAAATTGACAATCGCGTAAATGTTTCATTACTGCAAGCGTAAAGAAGTTTTAAGAACATTGGCCGATTTCGTAGACAAAGTTGAATCGATCAGAAAGGTGAACTGATAAAACACGGCTCAGTCGATTTCCCGCTTTGATATGGCGATTAATAACGACGATCACCTTTACTTATCCGATTTGCTTCGATTCATATACTTTGATCTTAAAAAAATATACAGTCTTAAAAATATTTCGCTGATATATTTTTTTCTTTGTAATCTCTCGTTTTCTGAGTATTGTTTTTTGATGTATTAGTTATTTAATATTTGGCGTCTTTGCATTAGGATATTGAACATCGTTTTCAACAAGAGTATGCGACTACAGAAATAATCTATCAAAATTATTAAAGATGTAACAAAAACAATTAAGTTAGAAACGCAAAAAGCTAATTAATTTTAGTTAACTATGGTTAATGTTTATTTTATATTTTTTCATGTGTTTTATTTTTCATGTTTTTTTTTATTTCTATGTTTTACTTATTGTTATGTTTTTTTATTTCCATGTTTTTATTTGGTTTCATATTTTGTGTATTTTGTTTTTCTATTCAGGTTTTGTTTATATTTACATTTTATCTATTGATTTTGTTTATTTTTTTATTTCTATGTTTTGTTTATTTCTACATTTTTTATTTTTTGTTTTGTTTGTGTGGTTACTGTTAAATCCACAATTCCTTTGCGACAGAATAGAAAAAAAATTGAAAGAATGCAGATATTATATTTGTTATACCATTGCTAGATACGACAGAAAAAATGTTGCAACGAGACGCAGTCTGCTTGTCTTCAAGTGTAATTTGAAGGAAATATATATACAACAGAAATCAAAGGAAGAAATAATAATAATAATAATAATAATAATAATAATAATAATGAAGGGCTTTATCTATGTAATTTTTTTGTCAGTGGAAAGTGTCATGATGCCATTTCTAACCTTAGGTCTCTGGGCGGGACCCGGAAAGAAATGTGTAAACGCCAGAAATCAAAGGAAATAAAAATAATAATAAGCTAATTGCCTAGACATCTTTATTAGAGACCGAAAAAAAATGTCTCCTTATTGGTATAGCAGTAGCTGCAGATTGCAATGTATCTTTGAAGATCTTCAAAAAGTTATCACAATACAAGGACCTTGAAATCTGAGGCGAATGAAGAAAACAGTAACCAGCGAGTAAATTCAAGCTCACTCAGCTGGTATTTCAAACTTGAGTCGTTCCTTCTTGAGTTCTGTCTCCAAATCACACTAACTGCCCGTTCTAGCCGTCAACCGTGAACGTCCCTCGAAGAACTCGCCGACTTGGAAAAAAGTAGTTGTTTTTATAGTTGTTCATGTACCCATAATCCCTTGCATCTTCCTGTGATCCCATAATTCATTGCGTCCATGTCCCATAATGCATTGCGTCCTTATTGGATAAAAATGCGATGCCAGTCCCCCCTCATTCTTTTATGTTATCTGGCCGAGGATGGATTACGGCAGAGCGGTAAGTGCTTTTTTTTCTCTCCCTCATTTCAACTGCAGTAGCTTTACATGCTAAGCAAATACGGGCCCTTTTTTGACAAGGCAAGTCGCGACTAGTTGTGCTCGTCCCAGGTTCTGTCTCATGTCCGCCACACTCCCCCCTGATCTCCTGATCACACAGATGACAGTGAGGATACGGTCTTTTGTTCCGGGTGCTCCTCCGAAGGGGGATTGGTTGAACTTCTTCATCAGAGGAGCTCTCATTAGACACGTCCCGATCTATTGGCAAACTACCACTATCGGAGTGATTGGTTGTTGAATCCAACTCTATGTATATTGGCTGTTCACTATCCTCCGTGTCTTCTTCGTCAGTTGTGGGATTTGAGCCCAAAAATGGCGCAGGTCTCTAACATGACGAGGTGTTCCATCGACCCGCACTGACTGCTGACTCACCACCTCGGTCACACGTCCGGTTCCAAATTTGGTCGTGCATTTACCACGTGGAGTCTTAACCCAGACAATGTCCCCTTCCTTGTATTCCCTTCGGTTATTTGTGATTCAGGCGGGGCGTCGCGTCGATGCCTCTCACCCGGACGTGGTATGTGTGCAGTACATCAGCCGGTGCCGTGGAAGGTGAAAGGTTGTCCTTAGGTGTGACGTTATGCCAGTAAACCGCTTCCAAGACTGAACAATTTTTTCTGGCCGCTATGGTTTTGACGCTTCTGTGGTTGCGTTCCACAATGCCATTTCCAGACGGCACGTAAGCGCACCGGAACCTCAAATGCACGCCCCAGCTGTTCACAAATTCCCTAAATTGTCTGCAAGTGAACGTGGTGTCATTGTCAGTCAGTATTTCGGTCGGCGGGCCTCGTTCGTAGAAGACTGTCTCTAGCTGACGAATGACACCAGCAGAGTCTTGCCGTCTCAGTGGCCGCCATACTGCAAAACGGGAGGGACCACAGTCAATGAGCGTAAGAAAATGGCTACCATTGCAATGGGTTACGTCCATTGCTAACCTGCTCCAGTTTTTTCTCACACTCAAATTTCCTTTCTTCCAATGCACTGGTGCTGGATCGATCGATTGGCAGGCTTCACAGGTTCTAACGACAGATTTCACCAGTTCTTTAGACACCGTTGGATCTACAGTCCTAGCAAAGTACATTGTTCTTTTAACACCTGGGTGCCCACTCTGCTGGTGGATGTGGGTCACCTGACGTTTGCTCAACTGGCTCGTTGCAGTGACACAACTCACTTGCGCCGGTTCTCCTCCTTTCTTGTGCATCTCCAACCAGCGTTGCGGCACTCTGGTGAGGCTGTCAGCGCGGTTCTGACAAGACTTCACCAACGTCACAGTCATAGTCAGTGCGTACTCCTCCACCAAAGCTCGCAGTGTCTCTAAGCGCCGCCTCATCAGCATTTCACCCGCTGCCTTCGTGTTCACGCGCGTCCTTCCTGTCAGGGTGTCAGACACCCACCGATGCACACATGCTGAATCGGTGACCACATGCATAACTGGTGCCTGCCACTGCAGGGCAAGATTCACGCCCTTGATTACCGCATCAAGCTCAGCAAGATTAATGTGTTTGGCATCATTGGTTGACGCAACCAGCAAGCATCTTCCACGACGCTCCCATTCACCTCTAGTGCTACTCCCGTGGCCACGGAGCTTGCATCCACCCAAACTGTCATTTCATTGCCGTTCACACACCAGTCTCCGCCGACAGGATCTGATTCCCGCACTCTGGCCACTGTTTCCTCCAGCATACGTCCAAGAGGGGCATCCTTTATCTCGTCGTCCCATCCTTTGGTTAGTGTACTTGCAGAACGCTTAATAAATGCAGTTGCCACCCTAAGCCAACCGCACACAGGGAAATGACCCACAAGTTTCCCGCACAAGGAAAATACGCTTCGGCGGGTCAACTTTTGAGCAATTTCTGAACCTGACCTCCCGCTTCCATCGAAGGGAGTTGCTTTCTTCCCAGACTTGCAGACCCAGGACCTTAGTTCCGTCTCTCAATCGCTCCGGATCTTTACAGACTAGCCCGTAATCTGCAAAGTGCTGTCTTACGCGCGCTGCAGAAACTAGGCCTTCATTTATGAAGATATCGTCGACGTATGCCGACGTGGCACTCTTAATGTCCTGATCCTGGGACGTTATCATGTCGATCACTGACTTCATGACAAGTGGTGCCACATTCAGGCCAAAACCCAAACGCGTAAGGCAAAACCGCTTGCCCTTAATGACCACTGTTTGAAACGGCCATAGCGATTTGTCAATGTGAATCTGTAGGTACGCATTTCTCAAATCCAACAGCGATACGTCAGCTCCTTGTCGTCGCCATTCTCGTAATTTCTGCGCACACACCTCTGCGTCAGCCGTGAATGCGTCTACAAAGCCGTTCAACTCCCGATAGTCAAGTACCGGTCGGACCTTCTGTTTGTGTTCTTGTACGACCGCCATTAAGGGAAATTAATCCCTTGGGTGGGCCAAGCTCTTTCTCAGGATATGGCAGTAGCCATCCGTCTCGCTGCCACCGTGCTAGTTCTTCATCGTATACATCCCGGACGTGGCCAGGTACTGTGTACTCCTGTACTTTATTGACCAACTTGCTAGGTGAATAACCACTCGCCCACTTCCACAATGCAGTCCACGTTTTTGTGCTCGGGTTAAACGTCACTCTAAAGTCAGGCTTGTTGATAACAATGGCGGCACATGTGATCAGGTTTCCGAAACGAGCTTCGCCTGATTCGGTCAAGTAAACACCTCCGAGCACTTTGATTGCATCAATCCTGAGAAGAAGATCGAATCCTAGCAACTGCCCTTCCACGACCAGAACCTCAACAGTCACGGGCTGAATATGCTCGACGCCCAACTTAATTTTACCGTATCCACGGCACTTCAGGGTCTTCCCGTCGGCAGTCAACACTCCCACCTCTTCCTGCCTCCAGCAGCGACACAGTCTTGCTCACCAGCGTCTGTGAGCATCCTGAATCCACTAGAGCTGTGCACTCTACTCCATCTACAAATACTTGTACGGTGGGTAACTTCCGGTTTTTTACTTGCTCGGGGAGAAGGCTGGCGCTGACGCCTTCTCCCCTTGGGCGTTTCCCCTGGCATTCTGAGGAAATGTGTCCAATGCCGTTGCATCGAAAACACCGCTTGTCGCGACCAGACCTCTGCGTTCTGTTTGACCTCTCCTGACGTCCTTGTGTACAATCCTTCGCCATATGGTTGGGTCCAGAGCACTTGTAGCAGGTAATCGTTCTGCTAACAGGTTTGGCAGGGGAACCTCAGCTTCTGAGCGCGTTAGCTCTACGGATGCGGCGGCCAATACCTGGCACCCTTCGTCATCCGTCATAATAGCCCTTGCTCGGGTCAGAATCTGTTCTAGATTCATGTCGTCCATCCTGGAAGAAGCTTTGAGAAGCTGCCTAACATGATGTGGCAGTCCTGACACAAATGCACATGCCATCCACCGATCAGGTAGCGGTTCTCCCACTAGCCGCGCCAAACGATGCATTTCAGCCAGGAATTCATCCACAGTTTCCCCAGGGCGAAGACGCCGTCCCATAAATTGGTCGAACGCATTAAATCTGTCAGTCGCGTATGCAGTCATAAGGGCCCGTTTAATTTGTTCCGCGTCTGCCCTCTGCTCTCCACTGAGTTGTCTATATACAGCAAGGGCACCGCCTCGAAGTCGTAAAGGCAAGATGCGCTCGATCTTGTCCATGGCACAAAGTTCGCAGACCAATTCCACATTTTCTATCCATTCAACAATGGGCATATCCGTTGGGGCGCCGCTGAATTCTGAATCAAACGGACGTCAAAGACCTTGCCTTCCATTTTGAAGAATCAATAAGCCGAAATAGCTTGAGGCGAATGAAGAAAACAGTAACCAGCGAGTAAATTCAAGCTCACTCAGCTGGTATTTCAAACTTGAGTCGTTCCTTCTTGAGTTCTGTCTCCAAATCACACTAACTGCCCGTTCTAGCTGTCAACCGTGAACGTCCCTCGAAGAACTCGCCGACTTGGAAAAAAAGTAGTTGTTTTATAGTTGTTCATGTACCCATAATCCTTGCATCTTCCTGTGATCCCATAATTCATTGCGTCCATGTCCCATAATGCATTGCGTCCTTATTGGATAAAAATGCGATGCCAGTCCCCCTCATTCTTTTTTATGTTATCTGGCCGAGGATGGATTACGGCAGAGCGGTAAGTGCTTTTTTTCTCTCCCTCATTTCAACTGCAGTAGCTTTACATGCTAAGCAAATACGGGCCCTTTTTTGGCGGGGACAAGGCAAGTCGCGACTAGTTGTGCTCGTCCCAGGTTCTGTCTCATGTCCGCCACAAAATCAAAATCTGAAAAATATGTCACATCAGGATATCAACAATCCCTGTTGTAGTTGGAGCTCTCGGATTAATTGGAAAAGATTCCAATATTTAATTGATTCTCGATAGCCCATACCTTAAATAAAAAAAAAAAAATTGTTTTCACAAGTACCGCCCATAGCTTACGAAGGGCTTTATCTATGTAAAATATGTGTTTTTTTTTTGTTTTTATTTTGTTTTTTTTAATTGCTCAATGGAAAATATCATGATTCCATTTCTGAGCTTAGGTCTCAAGGCGGGACCCGGAAAAAATGAGTACACACCAGAAATGAAAGGAAATAATAATAATAATAATATTTCATGAGCGTTATTCATTCGGCTGTTGGCGACAGTAACAAGATAACTCTAGCCTGATCATACAAATGATGATGACGAGGATTATGATTGAAATGATAAAACATATGTTATATTATTTTCTTCATCAATGTAATCTAAGTTCTTTTAAAACTAAGTCTTATAAAGATGGAATTACGAGATAAGATCAATTTTTAAAATAAGTTAAACGTAAAATGGAAGCATTACATAACTACAATTGATGGTTCTGAGCTGGATTGGGAGAGTACATTCAGTTCCCTGCCATTGTGAATATCTTCTTAAAGCCTGCCTTTAAGCAGTAATGTACATCCGACATTGCTTGATTAGTAGAGGCCATTGACTAACTTCCCTTTGAGAATGGCTTCATAGAGCCTCTATTCAACATTCACACACGACGTCGCTTATAATTTAAATTTTTAGTTCAATCCAGTTTGGAGTAGAATAATACATGCGGGTACAAGAAAATAACACATGTGGGAGATAAATTAATACCTGTTCAAGACAAGAATCTAATACATGGAGGAGACAAGAAAATAATAATGTGTAGTACTAGAAAAATGCATGTGAAGGGAAATAAAATAATACATGTAGAGGACAAGAAAATGATTCATGTGAGAGACAAGAAAATAATACATGGTAAAGAAAAGAAAACGATACATGTGGAAGACAAGAAAATAATGCATGTGGGAGACAAGAAAGTAATACATGTTAGAGAAAAAATAATGCATGTAGGAGACAAGAAAAATAATACATATTAGAGAAAAGAAAAATGCATGTGGGAGACAAGAAAATATTACATGTTAGAGAAAAGAAAATATTGCATGTGGAAGACAAGAAAAAATTACATGTTAGAGAAAAGAAAATACTGCATGTGGGAGATAAGAAAAATAATACATGTTAGAGAAAGGAAAATAATGCATATGGCGACAACAAAATAATACATGTAGGCGACAAGAAAATAATGCTTTGTAAGAATAATGAAAATAAAACATGCGAGACACAAGAAAATAATTCATGAGATATCTCAAAAATAGTTCATGTGGTTGTATTTCGGGAATACTTTTCTCAATTTTTAACAGAAAGTTCCTGCATAGAAACAATATTTCTTCATTATATATATTAATGTCTAATAGGGTCTCTTCTTTTATTATTATTAATTGTGAACAATAGTAAAAACTCGGTAATTGAAAGCTGTTCGACTGTGTGTGAGTTAACAGTTGTGATTTCCCAGCTCCAGGATCTATCATTATCTACATACATACGCTTCAATCTTGGCTGTTAGTAGAGGAATCTAAGTGGTGCGGAAAGACAAAGAAATAACGTAATAAAAATGTATGTATTAGAGAAGACATGAGATAAAATTGGCCTATAATATACAAAATGCAAAAAAAAAAAGAAAAAAAAACCCCAAAAAACTCGTGGATTTCACTATGTAAGTGCATTTAATAAAAAAAAAAGATATTTGGATATATCTGATTTATATCTACGGTTGCACTTACAGGTTCGGTTCAATGATTAAGATGGCGGACTGTCAAAAAAACAAAAAACGCGTTAGATTCTATGGCAGTTATCAGTTATAATCTTTTTTTTCTTCAAGAAGTAATTTTCTCGTCTTGACTTTACAGGGGAAATCGGTTTCTACTGAGATGGTATATAACCAAAGAAAATCATATAAAAAAATAAACACTGCAATTTTACATAATCTAAAACGAGAAATAAAGTTATGTCGTCTCCACGGATTTCTTTACTCCAAACAAATAGCATTTGTATGTTACTTCGTTAAGTTTAAATAACAAACGACTTAACCAAGAAACGTTAATTATTATTCTTTTCTTTTAGACACATTGTCAGGTGAATCTGACGCCTAGAACCTTTGGCATGAATTATGGAATTATCACATTTAGAGGATGTTCGCCTTGGTTTTTATTTAGCAGTAAATAAACAGTTGTGAAGAAAAATATGTTTAACTGAACACTCTAGCTTCATAAATATTCCTTAAACCAGTTAGATTAAATTATTTAAATTAATCGTATATTTTTATCCAAGCCATGCAGAGGAAAATATTATGAAATAACTCAATACTGAAGACAAAAATTATGAAATTTATCGACCAAAAATACTTAATTTCCCCTGCTCGACCTTTTATGTCAGCTAAGTCTTTCAGCGATGAATTTCACAAGTTTAAAACATTACTTATTTTCAAAATGGATGAAACTTTTCCGAATATCGGTGGATAGAAAAAAACATTTTTTTTAATTGCCACCATAAATTTTCAACTGGATTTAGATTCGGACCGCTCGTTTGCCACGCGCCATTTTTAGCCTTTTGTGACGAAAAGAATGAATACCCCTTTATTCTGTGACAAGATGCATTTTCCTTCTGAAAAAAATGACTTTATAATCATCAAACCAATTTTCTATATATGAAATGATAAAATTGTCCAGAATTTCAATGTGCGCAGACATGCGGCCACATGTCAAGAATGATTTGAGATGAATGACTGTTTCATTTGAACGGCACCAGGTAAAAGTTCCAACATCATCGCGTTGGCCAATGACGATTCTTGATTCAATCGACCACACGCCATGATTGTTTCTCTTTAGTCCAATTTTACCCCAGTTTCTTCTCTCTTGTGTGTTAGTACCGTTGTGATTTGGGGTTTCTGTATGAAAATCCCGCTTCATTAAATCAATTTCTTAGCGTTCTCTCGCAAAGACTGCTTTGAATTACTTGTTTTACACTTGTTTTCTTGTACATTTTCTATTTTGAAGACATATTACTTTTAAAGTTCTATCCTGGCACTTGGATGTCTACCAATATTGCCATTTAAATTTCTGGTCAGAGGAGTTATCATTATTTACAATATTTACATGTAGACTGTTATTCTCATTTTTTGTTGGTTTTATCGAAATATTTCGGTCGTTTTGTCCACCGGCCTTCATCACTTGTATGTCGAGTCGGGTAACCTACAGGGAATTCTGAACTGAATCCTTTATTTAATCTACAGGGGTAGATTTTTCTCGTTGCACTGCCCATGTCTAGGCACATCTTGTGTAGTTCTTATTGATAGTACTGCTCGGTTATAGCTCGCTCCGATTCCACTGACTTCAAGTATACACTGCCCGGCCCAGGGATTGAACTCAATTACTTTGTTACCAAATTCACGAATCAACGCCTGTTGTCCATTTGGATCACAACAACAAAGATGAAAATAACAAAGATAAGGACAATAGTCGGCGTGAAAATAGTCTAACAATATGTTTTTAATCACCCCATTTTTAAATATTTGCATCAAATCTTAGACCCAACTGATTGGCACACCATTGTGAATTGCTTTCTTCAATGAGTTTCAAGGATCATTTCCATTGTTTCAATTGATAGTTCTGTTGTTGGAGCCATATTTTCTATCAAGAATTATGCCAAATCCCTTGTTGAGATCTGCAAGGAATATTGTAACTTGTTGAGATCTGAAATAATTCTTAATTGTAGACCAGTTTTCATATTTCGGCTTCTGATCGTATTTGGTTTAGGAATTCAAATAACAAGATCATTTCATATATTTTTCTTCAATATTGGATTATATTCTTGTTGTAGCGTCTTCCCTCTAATGATTCTATTATGGACTCTTCCACTTACTATAAATTTAGTAGGAAAAGTAACCAACGGGGGGGGGGGGGGCGCTCCAAACCGTTCATGACGGTCAAACTCTCCGCCTCGGCGGAGTGGAACTCGGACGAAATATTCCCCTTGAACCCGTTTATACGGAGAACCCACACTTAACCGGCCTTGTGCCACATACGACCCACGTGGCGGGGCGTTAAATATAACGGTGGTATAAACTGTTCAACTGTCGAACTCTCTGCCTTGAGCAGAGAGGAACACGAACGAGGCTTTGCCGAAGGGCAAAGTTTCATCCGGGGAGGTAGACAGGTCCGAACCCGTTTATTCGGGTTCTACGGAAATATTTTTTGCCGACCCTACGGGCTTGGAGAACCCACAGTAAACTCGGCCTGTTTAAACATGACACAATTTCATTACATCAAGTCATCCTCCTGATCTATCTATCTATCTATCTATCTATCTATCTATCTATTACAACGTATTCAATTGACCAATCTGTATATCCACAGATGAGGGGTTGTTGAAATTTCCTTGGCTCGAACCACTTCCCATACCTGAACAATAGCCAAACATCAGAAATTCGCGTGATATATATATATATATACTATTCTAAGCGCCAATTTGTGGATATCCATGTTTGCGTTTGCGTAGATGAGCTATTTTTTTTAACTCTGAGAATTACGTCAACATGCCTGCGCAATTAACTGATTCAATAAAGAGCATATCCAATCTGGCATGGCGCGAACTTGCACTCTACGTGTAGGAGAAATCACCGTCATTTCTTGCTTGTCAAAAGCAAGTTAGCTCAGAGGGTGAGACACAGATTCGAAGAGTTCTGGTGACTCTTTTTTAATATTTGACATTTCCCTCCACTGCCCAGACCAACTGAAGTCAGAAAAAAAAATACACTTTTTCCTTAGGAATATACATACATATATATATATATATATATATATATATATATATATATATATATATATATATATATATATATATATATTAAAGTAAACACCTGATACCACAGGATCTGAGCAGGAATATTGATTTAAATAAACACAATTTTATGTCCATTTTTTTAAAAATCCGGACCTAGGCTGCCTTTCGGCCAACGCATCATCAGGGCCCAAACGTCGGCAACTTTTAACTCATTTGGATTGATAAGAGATATTACCAAAACAAGCTTAAAATTACAAAACACGTAAAATTAAGAAAAAAAAATATTTACGATTAAAATACGTTAACAAAGGCAAAAAAAAATTTTAAACGGCCATATAGCGTTGAAATACCGGTTCCCGTATGATCACCAACGTTAAGCAATATCGAAATTTGTCAGTATCTAGATGGGTGACCGTTTTGGAATACCAGGTGTTGTAAGCTTGGAAGTGCAGGTGGTGTAATGGATAATGTCTGAGAATTGTTAATCGGAGATCTGAGTTCCAGTTGAGTTCGTTATAGTCACAGGTAAATATCCTTGGGAAATGTATGAATACACCTCTTCTCCCTCCAGCTACGGGTTAATTAGCAAGACTTGTATCACGAAATCATTATTATCTTCAAAAGAATTCTTACATTTTAAAATATGTTCTGGCTTTAAATAATAAGCAAAGGGTTGATAAACTGTAAAAAATCAATCAATCAGTCAAGCTTTCCAAAACTGGTCAGTAAAATTTAAATGTGCTATTAAGTTCACTATAGTGTAAAAATCTGGTGACAGACCAAACCGGGACCAGATTAAAATATTACAGACTAAGAATGCTGTTCAAATGATGATTTTGTACCTGTCTATATTTCTGAGATGAGATATTATGTACACTATTTACATTATTCGGGCTATTGTCCTCATCATTGTCACCATATTTATCACAACGTTTCGGCCGTTATACGCTCTGGCCTTCTTCAGGTGGTTGGAATGTCGAACTTAACCCTTTATTTCGCTCACTGGGGTAGACTATTCTAGTTCCACGTGCCATGTTTAATGGATATCAGTTATCAGTTATCTCCTGTTAATTCACATCTGCAAGTTCCCCACTGCCTTAACCGGGTATTGAACTCATACTCTTTGGGTCCTGTCACTGGATCTAACCAACGCCTTTATCCACTGTTCCATGTGTGGAACTAGAACAGTCTACCTCAGTGAGCGAAATAAAGGGTTCAGTTCGACATTCCAACCACCCGAAGAAGGCTGGAGCGTACAACGGCCGAAACGTAATAAATATGGCGACAAAGATGAGGACAATAGTCCGAATAATGTAAATAGTAATGATTTTGTGTTTTTTCTTTGCTATGTTTGCTGGAATATTATCCTACCTTGGTTTGGTAGGGACTTTTACAATATATTTTGATACTTAACAGGCTTCTATCATTGTAGAGGCTTAGATGCAGAAAACACCTCCATACCAGAAATAGATCGTCTGTTTCTTTCGCTATCGTCTGAGTTGAATCTTTCAAACTTTCGAGGACAGCATTCTGGAGAATCCGAAGACAGCCCAAAGCGTAACTCATTACTCTAGAGTATAATTCTAGTAAGCTATAAAATGAGAAAAAAATTGATTAGGTTTGCTAAGTTCTTTGTGGAAAGAAATAACTTCTCAGTTCTGCGCTTTGAAGAAGAAAAACAACTTAATTTAGTTTTCGTGGAATAGTGTTTAAAATTTGGTGATATTTTTAAATTTCTGAAATTTCGTCTTTTAGAAATTTTATGATGCTTGAGAACTGCGGTATTTATCGGAATGACATGTCTGCTTGTCACTTTAGATATTCAAGAACCTGATTTCTGCATCGGCGGATCTGTCACTTGAAATTTATGGAAGATTGTCTGATTGTAGATAATGGAAACTGGATATTCTGATGTTTTAACAGTTTATGAATATTCGGATACATTTCCCTGCCGAAGTTTAGAATACCCGGATAGATTTCGCTGCCGAAGTTTAGAATACCCGGATAGATTTCGCTGCCGAAGTTTAGAATACCCGGATAGATTTCGCTGCCGAAGTTTATGAATATTCGGATTGACTTCTCACCCGAATTTTAGAATACTCGAATACACTTCCATGACGAAGTTTATGAATATCCAGATGGACTTCCATGCCGAAGTTTATAAACATCCGGATGGACTTCCATGCTGTAGTTTATGAATATCCAGATGGACTTCCATGCCGAAGTTTATGAATATTCGTATAGACTTACTCTCTTGACAAAACCCTGCAATATGTTTTATCAGCAACTGAGTGAAATTTAGTTTTTTCTGAAGATATTTTGAAACAATAATCTTTTTAAATTTAGTGCGAAAATATGCAATGATGACCGATTGGTAATTTTTGGTGACCTGAGTCAGGATTTACACAAATTGTATTTTAATTTGCACTTGACTGACCAGTTTGATCTCTCAATTAGCTTTTCTCTGGAATCAAACACATAAACACACACACACAGCAAGAGAGAGAGAGAGAGAGAGAGAGAGAGAGAGAGAGAGAGAGAGAGAGAGAGAGAGAGAGAGAGACCTTTTAATAGAAGACTTCTTAGCCCAGTGTTGGCATTAGAGCTGAGGTATTTTCAACTAGGAATGTTATAGTTTTAACAGAGAACCCAAAATGTGACACCGAAATCCGAAGGCGCATTGGAACTGCGAAAGATGCCTTTCAAAAGATAAGCAAAATAAGTCAGTAAAAGAACAAATTTCCTTAGAAAAAAAGAAATATAATCCTTACAAGAAATCAAATGTTAAGGTTAAATATGCAACCTTTAAACCGCGAAATATGATTGAAAATTCTCAACACGAGATTACTAAAATTTTTGTCTTTTTACAAGAAAAGACTTGAATAATTTCAAATATACTTACACATTTTTTGACTAAAATCACCACAAATTTTACCTTTATTTTTGAAGCTATAGCCTCGCCCCTAATAATTTCTAGAAATGTATTTTTTTTAATGTCATGTTACTTCAGGGCGTAGACAATCATGGCTTTACACAGATTTCTTTTTCTTTATTATCTGTCAATTGTCATTCCTTAGTTGAAAAGTGCAGTGGTTTTAAGTTACTTACTTAACAGTCGAATTCTGAGTTGTTATACCTTCAGAGCAGTAGTTCCCAAACCTTTTTTTTTCTCTGGGCCGCTTTTTCGAAATAATAATTTGCTCACGTCTCACCAAATGTAAGTCCCGGTGAAAAGGCGTAAGCAGCCCACCAGTAAAGAAGGCCCAGAAAAAGGATTAAGGGGTGATAACCACAGATTTGAAGTCACAACATTTATCATTGATAACTCTCTCCTCCAATTTGCGGATCCTATTTACTATATTCTTAATACTCGTTATAATGCAAAAATATCACAATGCTCAATAATTATTTATAACTATTTATAGTGAGATTCATGCATGTAATTTCGTGTATTGATGTTAAAGGATGAGAGAAATGTGCTATAGTTGTTTAAATTTCTTTTATTTCCATTTCCCAGGTACTTTTGATCTTCTTCTAAGATCATCTTCAGAGTGCAAATTGCACATTGTCAACAGTTTTGCATTTAAAAGCATGATGAAAAAAATTTTACAGTCATTGATAATAACGCACAACTTTATATAAATAGTTGTACAAATGAACAACATACTACTTGTACTACTTGCACCCTGTGAAGATGATCTTGGAAGAAGATCGAAAGTACTTGGTAAATGAAAATAAAAGAAATTTAAACAGCTATAGCACATTTCTTTCATCCTTTAACATCAATACATGGAAGATTATTCGTGAGTATGAACGGATTTTGTTAAAAATTAGCAGACATAATGTCTGTAATTTATATATATATATATATATATATATATATATACGCACACGCATCTTTCTCTCTCTCTCTCTCTCTATATATATATATATATATATATATAGAGAGAGAGAGATAAAGAAAGAGATAGAGGATACATGGGATGTGATTGTTTAGAGAATAAAATCGGTGATTAGTATATTCGACTTTTTATCGCGTTGAAGATCAATTCATTAAAATGTCGGTCGGCAAAGACCGAAATGATGATAGATTCGATTTTTGCTCTTTAGCTTTTCAGTCTATTGATTCATCTAAGAACAGTTTTCGAACACCCTCTTCAATTGATCAGAATTGATTAATACTTATTTTAAAAGACATCATTTTTTTAAAATGACGTAAGCACAAAAAACCTTGATTGAAACAGCGGGTACCTCTCGTTCCTTTTGGCGTTGTTTGAAGAAGAAACATGAAAAAATATGTTTTCTCAATCAGGAGGTCATGGCACAGCGGTATTAGTCTAGGTTAATTGCAAATAAACAGTTTTTCTTAATAGATACATCATTCTTTAAGAAGTGAATATGAATGAATGGGACAGCCTTTGCTGATTCAGATTTTCTTAATCTAGAAAACATTTTGAAGTAAAATATTGCAACTGTTAAGCACACTTTTTGCTTGAAGCCATTGCAGTGCTTTAGATCCATTTAAGGCATTCATCTGTGGCATGTTCCTTCAGATCGTTGTCGATTATGGCTCTCTATAATTTCCTATCTTTTGTAGCTCTTAGAAATTTACTATTTTTTCTATTTTTCTTAAAAAAGCACTTTAGATAGATTATGGTCTGGTTTCTTTTCTTTCTTTTGCTTTCAATCTCTCCTGTGAGTAACACATTTTCTAAGCCCTCTTTCCTCATTATATGCCCTAGAAATTTCAACTGTATCTTTCTGATGTTTAATATGAGTATACTTTTTTCCATTTTCTCTAAAATTTCGTCGTTGCTCACATGTCCAGTCCATGGTATTCTCAGCATCCTTCTATAGAATCTAATTTCTGTCTATATCTTTGAGTTAAGGTATTATGAATATTTACATTATTCGGACTGTTAACCTCATCTTCATTGTCATATTCACAAAGTTTCGGCCTTTGTAGGCTCTGGCCTTCTTCAGATAATTGGAATTTCGAAGCGAATACTTATTTCATCCACCGGTGTAGGTTATTCTAGTTCCATGACTTTTCGGATGTCTCAGTTATTTCCCTTTAACTCAACTCTCTAAGTTTTTTGGTTCACCACTGTTATAGCCTAGTATTGAACTCACAACTCTTTGGGTCTAGTCACTGGATCTAACTAACGTCTTTATCCACTGGGCCATGTGCCCTTGTGGACCTGAAGAAGGCTGGAGTGTACAACGGCCGAAACGTGCTGAATACGGTAATGAAGACGAGGATAGCAGACCGAATAATTTAAATAATGTAAAGAATCACATTTCTGTTGTTTCAAGTCTATTCTTCTTCTTATGTGAGGAGATTGTCCAGTATTGACTGCCCGATATGACGGTTGATACTGCATCATTTTTCAGTACTGTTTTCTTTGTTTCTAATGAAATTTTCTTGTTTCTTAGTATTTTTCTTAGCTTTTAGAAAGCATCTTTCACTGTACCACAAAGAATATTTACTGTTTCATTTGAATCAAGCTAAAAGGACAGCTAGATAAGACTTTCTATAAATTGGGAGTCGAATTGAGACTGATTTCAACTCACGAAGCCCTTTCGGCTATGCAGGCTGAAGAATATGGATATAGAAGCAAACCATCGTTAAACGGCCACCTCACTCTTTAGTCTGGTCAAGGAATCTAGTCTAAAATGCCTCCTTGGAAGCATTAAGATAGATCTTTTAAATAGTAGCATATATTCAAATATTAGTCGAAATATCATCAGTTATTTTTTTTTCATTGTATACACTTTGGAAAATATGAACAGTTTTGACAGGAGTTTAATAAAACAATCCAGAAAGAAGAAAGAAAGAACAAGCCATAGATTAAAAACAAATAAACATAAAATATATCCATAAATCAAGTTTAAAGAATTATATCATATCACACTACAATGCAAGGCGGTAAAGCCACTAAGACATAAGGCGTTACTGAGTGCAAAAGAATAGGCAAAACGAGAAAGATTATTGAGAAACGAGAACAATAGAAGAGTAAACAAGATGGTAGTAGATAACAATTGACATTGCAGTTAAAGATCAACGTTGTTTGAGAAGCATGGAGTCAGGAGAGAGTTACGCAAGATAGAAGTACAAGAGAAGAAACTGTTAGCATAGAACTTACGGTTACATCGAGCAGCCAGTTCAACTGTGTACTGCTAATCTAGTACTGCGCATAAATTCATAAAGTCTACGTACCAGAGCGAATAGTTCATCCGAACAATTAGCATGAAACTATAGAAAAGCAAAGTGAAGTTACATTACAACTGTGTGAATGTTACTGAAGCCGTGATGCCAGGTCAAGACCTATAATCTAAGCAGCAGACCTAGCAATGGATTCAGTATAGGCTTTCCATTCCATGTCAACCCAGAATGTGAGCCCGAGAAGGCGCAATGGGTCCCTCTCCTGGGGGTGGGAAAGGCAGAAAAGTGTTTGGCATAGTGCTGCAGGAAAGACATGAACGACATAATTTGAAGTTGATAAATGTTCATAACTATTGCTTAATTGAAGTTTCTGAATTGATAAATTACTTATATGGATCTAACCAACATCTTTATCCACTGGGCCATGTGTCTTTGAGGACCTGAACAAGGCCGAAGTGTACAACGACCGAAACGTTATGAATATGGCAATGAAGATGAGGATAGGTATTATTTTGTGTTCCGCGTGAGGTAAAGTGTGTATTGTCGTTCTGGTAGTCAACTTGCTTTTAAATCGCGCCACCTGTAATTCTAAGAAAGAAGCAGTAATCGCACAGCATTCGAATTTATTGCTTAACAGCAATCTGCTTGAAAAAAAAAAACAGACACACAAAAACTCTTCCTTTTATTCGATTATCCTTGATGTCAACGTATGCTTATGTTTTATAGTAGAGGCGGTATCTACGGAATGACATTTAATCTGCATTATTTTATCTAACATCAAGTCCATATTCAATGCTTCATTTTTATATCTTTCTCTATCTTGCTGTTTTACACTATTCAGGAATAGGCACTGCACTCAAATTACACACCGTCAAAAGAAGTCAGGTGTAGTGAAAACCTGGGATTATTCCTGGTTACCGAATACAAAAACACCTGACCACACACATGCATCCGGTATAGCAAGAAAATGTTAGATAGCCAAAAAAAGGGTCCTAGAGATGATTGGAGGACAATCTCTCGGGCATCATGAATGCCAGAACAACGTTCGGCTGAGAGGATTATGAGAGCCTCACATCATAGATTGGCCGGGATTATCGGACGAAAGCAGAAATTGAATAAAATGCAATGTGAGATAATGAAGATTCAAGTCTTAATCAATACACCCACTCCATGACACACAACGTTACAGCCTATTCTTCAGCCTTCTTTAGGTGAATGTTTTCAATTCAGAGCACAACAGGCTGGTTTTAAAATCCCTCAACGTACATGGCTGCCAGTGCGGTAAAATCCGTAAGCTTTAGAGCAATGATTCTTAACTTGTGAGTCATGCTCCACCGGTGGGGCATGGTAATATTTTGGTGGGGCATGTGTAATATGTGCACCCTTCGGCTTATTGTACCCATGTGAGATCAAATCTAATTTTGCATTATTATTTCATGATTAAAATGATCAAAGTACAGTATATATTTTTTTAAGCATTTCACCCCAAGCAAGGCGGGAAGCCACTGCCACGCAAGAGGTTACAGAGGATTTGGAGCGAGAGCAGATAGGATAAAGGAAAGGATGGGGAGAAGGATAGTGGGTAGATCAAGGCAACTGGTGATGTCGATTGACATTACATTTGAAAAGTTGGAGATTATAGTTATCAGGGAAACAGTAAAAAGGGAAGGGAGTTCCACAGGCGAGAAGTGCGAGGTATGAAGCTATTGGAGTAGAAGAGACGGCTACATTTAACAGTTTCAACAGTGAAAGGGTGTGAGCGAGATGCCAGTCCAGTTGAACGCTTAAATTCATGAAGTCTGGGAACCAGCAAAAGCAGCTCATCGAAGCAATTACCATGAAAGTATTTGTAAAAAAGACAAAGAGAGGCGACGGAAAGTCTGTGAAAGAGCGACTGCAGACGAGATGCCAGATCAGGGCCAATTACATTGCATATCCATCTTTGGATTTTATCAAGAATCTTGAGACAATTAGAAGGGCCATCGGACCATATATGGCAGCAATACTCCATGCAAGGGCGAATGGTTGATTTGTAGATTTGAAGGATCGATTCCGGAGAGAAAAATTTCCTGGCGCGGCACAGGGAGACAATTTTCCTTGCGGTGGACGAAGCAATTGACTCAATGTATTTGTTCCATCTCAGGTCAGCAGTCAATGTGAGACCGAGCAGTCGCAAAGATGGGCTCTCGTGGAGTTGAGCGTCAGACATTCTAATGGGGGTCAGGGAAGGATCTCTGTGTGATTAATAGAGAGCAGTTTTGTTTTTGAGGCGTTAAAGTTAACCAGCCAATTCCTACCCCAGTTCACAACCGATTGGATGTCCTTTTCGAGACGAACGGCCAGGTTAGTTTTGTCTCTATTATATGTTTTGAATATATATATATATATATATATATATATATATATATATATATATTTAACTGCCTTTTGGTTTTTTTGTAATTTTTCTTCTTCATGGACGCCATTGTCTTTGGAGGCTTGTTTAGAGAAAAAGTTAATAGTCTTTTAAGCTTCGTTCACATGAATTGCAGTAAAATCTTGAATATGTAAGAATTAAATATTACAGTAGGGCACCAGGATTTTAGGAATACGAAAGTGGGGGTGGAGGGTGGCGCAAAACCGGTTGTGAACCACTGCTTTAGAGGAATAAATAAATATTCCATAAATTTGGTAAGGTTTTGTAAAGGTGTTTCTTTCTGACGATACCCCCCTTGTTATTTAAGTTTTAACATCCATGCTTTTCAAATTAGTTGCAATAGAAAAACAGTAGCCTATGCAATTTTTCTTGGGTCAATGATATTTTTTTGAATATCAACTACTATTTAAAATATCTTTTAACGTCTCTATACCAATGCACGTATCAAGCTGTGTAACCTCTGGATAACTGTTTTAATTAACGTCTGTCTCGATGATTAAGTTTCTGTTTATATTAATCAAACTTAGAGTAGGCTGAAAGTTTAACAACAGTTCGTTTCTATAAACATATTTTCTAGGCTTTCTTTAGTTGAAGTCATTCGCGATTTGGCGTTGAGTTTAAATAAAATATTATTTAGCAATATATTATAGAATATTGAATTACTTTGAATAGACACTTGTCGATAGAGTATCTACTTCTGAAATCGTTATAACGATAACTGATAGGATTGTGTTTTACCCATGGGATTGCCGGGAGGTTTAGGCTGAAATCAAAGTATTTGTCATCATGTACTTTCCTTCATCTATCTATCTATCTATCTATCTATCTATCTATCTATCTATCTATCTATCTATCTCAGACTTCACATATCTATCTATCTCCTTCTGCACATATCTATCTATCTATCTATCTATCTATCTATCTATCTATCTATCTATCTATCTATCTCTATCTCCTTCTGCACATATCTATCTATCTATCTATCTATCTATCTATCTATCTATCTATCTATCTATCTATCGATCTATCTATCTATCTTTTTCAGTCTGCACATATCTATCTATCTATCTATCTATCTATCTATCTATCTATCTATCTCAGACTGCACATATCTATCTATCTCCTTCTGCACATATCTATCTATCTATCTATTTATCTATCTATCTATCTATCTATCTATCTATCTATCTATCTATCTATCTATCTATCTCCTTCTGCACATATCTATCTATCTATCTATCTATCTATCTATCTATCTATCTATCTATCTATCTTTTTCAGTCTGCACATATCTATCTATCTATCTATCTATCTATCTATCTATCTATCTATCTATCTATCTATCTATCAGTCTGTTCATATCTGACTATATCACACGCCAGGAATCCCATATTTCTTTCTTTCTCTATATATGAACATTACAATAAACAAATATGAAAACAAGACAGAAATTGATTAAAATATCCCTGGAAGAGAAAGACAGAGGAATACGGAGGGGAGGGGGTAGATCGATTTGTGCTGACACAAGCAAAACAAATAGACACAGATGGATTAATATTTAAAATACTTTTATATCTTACACTGACTGGATATGAGGAAAGGTATCGAATGATTATCAAGTTATAGATTGGCTAAAAATATAATTCTGTTTTTGCTGTTAGTGGTTCCCAACCAGTTTTGGCTCATGCCCCACTTCGGTATTTCTAAAACTCTGGTGCCTCACTGTAATATTTAATTCTTACATATTCAAAGTTTTACTGAAATTCCCGTGAAGGAAGCAAGCTGAATGCTCACACGCGCTGATTGGTCGACAAAACATGGGCTCTTCCAATGACATGCATCACGCCCTCTCCTTTGTTGACCGATTGTGGGGAGACGGGAAAGTACCCTGTATGTCAATTGCACACGTACACAAATTTTTTTTATGCATACATACAGTATATACATCGTATGTATTAACACGAATAAACACACTCACTGAGAGTCACTAGAAAACAATTCACTGTTAATAACTCATTCTCGAATAATTCTGTTGGTACAGTAAGCCGAAGGGGGCATATGCTATGCATGCGTCACCAAAATATTACCATACCCTACCGGTGGGGCATACTCCCCACGTTAGAAATCATTGTGTTAGATCTTATATCGAATTTTTAATTTGGACTAAATTTAAAAGAAATATGTTTTTTCTGTCCGAATTTCTGGACTGAGAAGTTTACGTTATTTTAATTCGGAATAATATCCTCCTCTTTGTTGTTATTATAACAACGTTTCGACTATTGTGCTATCTGGCATTCCTCAGGTGTTTTTCGATCCGGGTAACCTTCGGATAATTTCGCAATGAAAGAGAAGTGACTGTTAAGGAGGTCAGGTGTGACAATCAGTAGCAGAACCAGCGTTGTGGAATAATGGGTTGGTTTTCGTATTTGGTTGAATAGTAATTGTGACTTCAATCCCAGCACTAAATGATTATACTCAGCGGAAAAAAAGACTAACAATAAGGGATCATTACCAAGAAGAACTAGACGATATATCCCGAGACATCTTGTAAGGCAGAACGAGAACAATCTACTTTCGTAAGGTTCAGTTCGAAATGCTCTGATAGTTATATGGAGCGAGGGACAACCTGAAGAATACCAAAGCGAACAATGATCGAAACGTTGCAATAAATCACTACATCAATGACGTCAATAATTCGAATATGAATAAAACCTTTGCTTGTATTGTTAATCGTCTCATCACCGTTCATATAATTGCTAATATTCGTGACCGATTACAAATTAAAAACACAATTTTAGATATTCACCAAAACAAATATTTGTCATAAAAAACACAGGCAAAAATACTCGTAAAAATATTTATTAGTTCATTTCTTTTAAGAACTGTCTCCTATCATTCTACAAGCCGGTTGATGCCATTTTTGTCCAAAATATTCGCAAAAATAATTATTAGTCGATTGTTTTTAAGAACTGTCTCCTATTATTCTACAATGTAGTTTTCAACTGACTGTACAGTGTCAATTTTTTTGTCATTGAAATTGTTCTATAGAGACTGGAACAAATGAAAATCCGAAGGAGCCAAGTTAATAGAATATGGTAGATGTTGGAGGGTGGAACTATTAATCTATAAATCTTTAAGCTTCTGCAAGACCTGTTTTGCAATATGTGATCTTGTTTGGTCGTGGTGGAAAATGACACCTTTTCGATCTGGCGAATTCGCCTGTTTTTCTTGAACTCAAGTCTCTTCAAATGAAGAAAGGAAATCGAGATATCGATATTTGAAACCCTTAGCAATCTTTTCCGTTGAAATCTTTGGTTTATTATTCACGATGTCTTCATTGATGTCGGAAGCTTGGCCGGGGCGTAGTTGATCGTTTAGGGTAAAATAACCCTGACGAAATCTGCCAAACAATTTTTTGAATGTTTTTTTTTGTCGCTGTTCTAATACTTACTCCTTTTCAAATTCCACAGAGCATAATATGGTGAAAGTGCAACTTTTCATCCTGCATCTAAGGCTTTAATTTGTACAGAAAACCTGAACATTCAACAAAGTCTGCAAGGTTTCACAGTAGAAAACAGAAATTAGTACCAAATCAAACGTCAATTTGCGGTCATTTTATATTAAAAATGAAATTCGGGCAAGAACATTAGCAAGGGTTTGATATTTTAAGAAATGTAAAACAAAGTGAACCAACTACCAATAGAATTCATGTACTTTATAGAAAAGCTACTGGTAAGTTTATAAGACAATTTAGAAAAGACTTATTTTGACATGTTTAGCTGATCAAACAGCGTCTTCAGAAAAATGGATTATATTTGAACCAAATCTATATTATTTAAACTGTTCGAACTGTCAATCATCATCATCTTTATTGCTATATTAACGACGTTTCGGCCGTTGTGCGCACCGGCTTTCATCAGGTGATTGTAATTTCGAACTGAACCAAAAATTCAAACTTCCAGACACCTGAAGAGTGCCAGAGCGTACAATGGCCGAAACGTCTAAAATATGTCAATAAAGATGAGGACAACAGTCCGAACAATGTAAATAATGTAAATAATCACAATACCTCATCTCAGAAATATAGACAGATATCAAATCGATATTGATGAACGTGATTTATGTTAGTCAAATGAGTGTTCATATGACATTTTTAATTCTGAGAAGAAACCAAATTCGTCAGAATTTGGAACAATTAAACAAGATACTTTGTCAGTATTAATCAATAAAACTTATGTTTTTAATAATGTCATTAACGGTCAACACGAGTTGGCAGTCAACACAACTTCAAACTAAAGGTTAGGAAGGAAATCCCCATCATCAGTGGAAAGAGCGATAACAGTTACTGGACCTGAGAAACCTAATTTCTTTAAAAATATCATTTAAAGAGAATGATTTTATAGATTTTACCAGAAAGTAGCACTGACTGTTCGGTCAATGAATGCTGAATATTTCTTTATAAGGAAACGGTTACTATTAATAGTCAGCTAATATTTGTTTCCAAAAAACTTGTCCGATAGGCCGACTAGCCAAAGTCTATTACAGATACGTGCCCTGTGCTTTATGTTGCAACTATGCTGAGTACACCTTAGTTACAGTTTATGGGAGAGCATGCACGTTTTCTTTTTCGAACAAGGTCAGTAGGTTCAGAAATTCTGTGAACTACGGGGTGAGCACAACCATCGACGACTTCTTTACAGTTGCGTCTTCCCAATTCCACTCTCAATACTTGGGTCAAGACATGGTAGGATTTTCAGGCACTTACCAAAGGTGGTGCGTGTTCGGTTCCAATCCACGAGTCAATAGCATCAGAAAGTGACCTTTCCAAGTAATCAGCCTTTGGTGAGATGCTAACCCGTGCCTTATAGTCAGAAAATGACCATTTTTATTTATTTTTGTTTTTTTTACCATTATCCTAGTGATAGATAAATAGCTCTAAAGGGATAGTTAAATGAAAGAGGGTTCAATACAGATAAACTGAAAAATCGATAGATCGGCTCATATATACAGATATTGGGATTGGCTAACGAGTTCACGGGCTGAACAGATTGACAAAGCTAAGGAATCACGTGCAACGAGATTGATCCGTAGTGTGACACTATTTACAAAACGGCGAATGGTGGTGGTGGTGGTGGTGGTGGTGAGCATATTCGTCACGTGCTCAAGGAATTGAAAATGACAAGCGTGCTTAGTTTCAGTTTTAGGTGTTTATTTTATCATAAAGGAGGAATATCGAAGGATGACGGAGAGAGGACTGAGATGTCGAAAACAAAGAAGAAGCAGGAAAACGAGAAGGAGAAAAAGGGTAAAAAGGAAAACGAAGGAGAAAAATAGGAAAGGGATTAAAAGAAGAGCAAGTAGAAAATAAAACAAACAGAAAAAAAACAATGAGAAGAACAAAGAAAAGAGAAGAGAAAGAAAAGAGAAGAAAAAGAAAAGAGAAGGACAAAGAGAAGAGAAGAAAAAGAAAAGAGAAGAAAAAGAAAAGAGAAGAACAAAGAGAAGAGAAGAAAAAGAAAAGAGAAGAAAAAGAAAAGAGAAGAACAAAGAGAAGAGAAGAAAAAGAAAAGAGAAGAAAAAGAAAAGAGAAGAAAAAGAATAGAGAAGAAAAAGAAAAGAGAAGAACAAAGAGAAGAGAAGAAAAAGAAAAGAGAAGAAAAAGAAAAGAGAAGAACAAAGAGAAGAGAAGAAAAAGAAAAGAGAAGAAAAAGAAAAGAGAAGAACAAAGAGAAGAGAAGAAAAAGAAAAGAGAAGAAAAAGAAAAGAGAAGAACAAAAAGAAGAGAAGAAAAGAAAAAGAGAAGAAAAGAAAAGAGAAGAACAAAGAGAAGAGAAGAAAAAGAAAAGAGAAGAAAAGAAAAGAGAAGAACAAAGAGAAGAGAAGAAAAGAAAAGAGAAGAAAAGAAAAGAGAAGAACAAAGAGAAGAGAAGAAAAGAAAAGAGAAGAAAAAAGAAAAGAGAAGAACAAAGAGAAGAGAAGAAAAGAAAAGAGAAGAAAAGAAAAGAGAAGAAAAAGAAAAAGAGAAAAAGAAAGAAAAGAGAAGAGAAGAAAAGAAAAGAGAAGAAAAAGAAAAGAGAAGAACAAAGAGAAGAGAAGAAAAGAAAAGAGAAGAAAAGAAAAGAGAAGAACAAAGAGAAGAGAAGAAAAGAAAAGAGAAGAAAAGAAAAGAGAAGAACAAAGAGAAGAGAAGAAAAGAAAAGAGAAGAAAAGAAAAGAGAAGAAAAGAAAAGAGAAGAAAAGAAAAGAGAAGAACAAAGAGAAGAGAAGAAAAAGAAAAGAGAAGAAAAGAAAAGAGAAGAACAAAGAGAAGAGAAGAAAAAGAAAAAGAGAAGAAAAAGAAAAGAGAAGAACAAAGAGAAGAGAAGAAAAAGAAAAGAGAAGAAAAAGAAAAGAGAAGAACAAAGAGAAGAGAAGAAAAAGAAAAGAGAAGAAAAAGAAAAGAGAAGAACAAAGAGAAGAGAAGAAAAAGAAAAGAGAAGAACAAAGAAAAAGAAGAACAAAGAAAAGAGAAGAACAAAGCAAAGAGAAGAAAAGAAGGACAAGAAAAAGAAGGACAAGAAAAATAGATAAGAGAATAAGAAAAGAAGCAAACAAAGAGTATGAACGAAAAGTGCTCGGAGTACAATATGATGAAGAAAAGAAAAAGAAAGAAGCAAAGGAAAAAGATCAATAATAAAAAGAAGAAAACGATAAAGAAAATGAGCAAAAATAAGAAGTAAATAAAAGAAATAAAAAAACGGCAAAAATAAAAGGAAAGATGAGAAAGAAGAAAAAGTCGAAGAAAAACGAAGAAAAATATGAAACAAAGAGAAGAAAAAGAAGGGGATGAAAATAGAAGAAGAAAATAATGAGAAAGTACGTAAACATAAAGCAAGAAAGAAAAGTGCTAGAAGAACAACATGGCAAAAGAAAAAAGAAAAGAAAGACAAATGAAAGGAAAAGAAAAATTAATAAAAAAGAAGTACAGCCAGAAGGAAAAGCACAAGAAGGAAAAATTTTTTAGAAAAAACAAAAAGAAAGAAGCAAAAAAGAGAAAACTAATAATAAAAAGAAAGAAAAAGAAAAGCAAGAAGAAAAAATTAAAAAAAAGAAGAACCATAAGAAAGGAAGAAAAAAAGGATCGAAAAGAAAAAAAAAAGTACAAATGAAAAAGAAAAAATACGAAAAGAAGAAAAGAAGAGAAAGGAGATAAAAGGGGAAAAAGAAGACAAAATGGAGAGGAAGGAGTGCAAGAAACGAAGAAAACATCGCAAGTTGAAGAACAATAACAAGAAGAAAAAGGAAATGTAAAATAACAATATGAAAACTATAAAAAGAGGAGCAAGAAGAAGTAAAGCAAGAGAAAAGTAAAAATGAGTAACAATAAGAAGAAAAACAAAAATACGAAGGACGACAAAAACAGAATATCATGAAGAAAATAAAACACAAGAGAAGGAAAATGAAGATTATCATAACAAGAAGAAATCCATAAGAAAAACAAAAACAAATGACGAATAAAAGTACACATAAATGAGGTAAAAGAGAGAAACCAAAACAAACGATGATGTCCTTTCACGAAGACTCCTTGTCACAAGTCAACGATGCAAAAAGATTCCTATTCTTGAGGAAGCAACCATGCAGATATGATATTGATTCTGTCAACGATTCGGGAAAGACACTTGTTTATGCAGGAATAAACACACACACAGAGTTCTCTCCTGTTACGCTTATGTTATCCACTTCTCTTTACTACGATTCGTTTCTCAAGGTAATGAGTTGAAATGTCCCTTTCAGTTTTTTTTTCTGTTTGCCCGTTCATATCTATCTATCTATCTATCTATCTATCTATCTATCTATCTATGTCAGTGAGTTTATAACAATTTACCTGGGCACTTCGACGTGGTGTAATAGATAGCTAGCTTGTTTCGCTAGAGAAATTAAGACCTTAGTAGCGCGTTCGATCCTCATTTGACACCCCATACTTTCGGCTTTGGGCCACATCTAAGCTATGCTTAGAAAAAAATCACCGTATCTATCTATCTATCTATCTATCTATCTATCTATCTATCTATGTCAGTCTGCTCATCTCTATTTCTCTCGCTCTCTCTCTCTCTCTCTATATATATATATATATATATATATATATATATATATGTTTGTGCGTATCTATCTATCTATCTATCTATCTATCTATCTATCTATCTATCTATCTATCACACTCTGTTTATATCGGTTTTAGATTATTATTAACATTTATTTTTATTTTTCCCTCTTAATGTTACTTTCTGTTGATATGCTTTCTCGATTTAAAATCACATTTTGTTGATCATCCCTCCTTATAATCTGCACTTGTTTTTGCGTCATTGAAATACATGAAATCAGTTAAACGTACAGAATTGGTAGTAAGCAGATCTTCACAAGCCATAATTCGTGCAGTAATTACCACCCACTTGTTAGTATCTTTGAAAACCTCATTTATTTTTTCTTTATCTTGTCTGAATCCAGTTGCGTTCGTTTCTTTCCATGGAAAAATATAATTCTATGCAGGCTAAAGCTTAAATATTAATCACTTGGTAACAGAATATTTCTTTAGTATTTTTGTATCTAGTCGAGAGTTTTTAATTTTGGGGAAAAGATAGTACGTTTCTCCTCTAAGTTCTAAGATCATGTGTCAATGTGTGTCATATCGGCCAAAGTAATTCTATTAGGGCCACCAAGAACAAATAGAATTAAGTTAAATACGTAATGAGATCACAGGACCGTTTAAAATGTTTATAATCGACACGGCCATAATTAAAGAAAGTCTCTTCAGTTTTAACAAGACTTTCCTATTTTGTAAACCTAAAAGTATGTCTTCTCTAAAGACACCAGAACAAAATAACACAATCTTTATGATCAGAATGCTATCAGAGCGAGCAATATAAAAGCGGAAATACATATACCAGTTTTTCAAAAGTTTTCATAATGTACGGCACAAAGACTTATGTGAAATGCTAGGATAACTTAATTTATTTGGAAAAGATATTAGTATAATCCAAAATATTTACTTGAATATATACATAAAATGAATTGAAAAAAGTACATAAAAAAGAAATAAGTAAAGCAAGTCTGCCTCTTCTCAACAGATTATCTTACACAGTGGGATAATCCAAATAGAACTAAGAATATCTATCAGGGTTTATTATTGGTAGAGACTATCTTAACAACATAAGCTATGCAGATACCAATGTTTTAATGGCAGGCAGAGAAAGCTAACAAGTAACACCTATGTAAGTTAGTAAACGAAAGTAAGAAGAACGGGCTATCAATTTGAAAAGACAGACTGTATAGTCGTTATCAAAAGGGGCAGCCCAAGATAAGAGCTACAAATTGGGAACGTCAGAATCATACAGGTACAAATATTTAACTCTTTAGAAAATGTTATAGCAAACAGCGAAAAATATACGACCCAAACTGAAGGTGCATTGGAATTAGCGAAAGATGCCTTCCAAAAACTAAACAAAGTATTAAGTAACTGGAAATTTTCGTTAGAAACAAAGAGCGTTGTATTTCTATGTAATATCTATCCTTCTATATGGCAGAGAATAATAGAGAATTTCCGCACAGATGAGTATGAAGTAAAAAAAGATTCTACAGAAGGATGCTGAGAATAGCGTGGACGAAATATATAGTCAAAGAGGAAGTTTTACAGAAAATGAGAACAAGAAATTGTGCGTAGAATTAGAAAGTGTTGAGGTTGAAAATTTGGAGGTAAATAATGAGGAAAGAGGGCTTAAAGAGTTTGACACTCAGAGGGAAAATGACAAAGGAAAATAGTGAATAACCTACTTAAATCTACTATTTAAGAAATTATCAAACCTCCGGAAGAGTCGATGCAATTTCAAGAAATTCGAAGTACAGATATTCATAAACTCAGTGAACAAATTTATTTTACTTAGTATTATTATTATTATTTTCTTTGATTTCTGGCGTTTACACATTTCTTTCCGGGTTCCGCCCAGGGACCTAAGGTTAGAAATGGCATTATGACACTTTCCACTGACAAAAAAAAAAAAAAAAATACATAGATAAAGCCCTTCGTAAAGTGTGGGTTGTACTTGTCAGAAAAAATTTTTGTATCTCTTTGAGGCATGGACTTCCAGGAATCCCTTCAATTAGTCTACTGGAATCTTTTCCAACCAATCCTAGGGCCCCAACTACAACATGGATTGTTGATGTTCCCATGTGCCACATTTTTGAGATTTCTATTTCAAGGTCCTTGTATTTTGACAGCTTTTTGAATATCTTCAAAGATACATTGCAGTCTGCAGGGACTGCCATATCAATTATTATTATTATTATTATTATTATTATTATTATTATTATTGTCATTATTATTATTATTGCTTTATCTCTTGATACCATGCTCTATAATTACGAAGACTGCTTGCCTTAAATACATTAGTTTCCAGAATTACCATTGTCGACCGATTTGAAAACTCACAGAAAATGAACAGAGGAGGTCTTAACTGAATTTCGTAAAGAAGGAAATATGATAGACTCTTATAAGTCAACGAGGCAAAGAAATCCGTTTCCTCGAGGAGGTAACCATGCGGTGAAAGTCACGTTGTTTCTGTCAACTATTCGCGCGGGTCTCTTGCTTATACCCGAACAAACACACAAGAGTTCATTCCTAGGATTCAAGCGTTCTTCAGTTCTTACTTCTCACCAATCAAGATAATTTATCTTCAATTTCACTGCTTATCCATTTATATCTATCTATCTATCTATCTATCTATCTATCTATCTATCTATCTATCTATCTAGTTCTCTTGATTACCTCTTTCTCTCTATCTATCTATTTATGTTACTCTGCTCTTATCTATCTATCTATCTATCTATCTATCTATCTATCTATCTATCTATCTATCTATCTCTATCTATAATAGAGATTACTCCTTGTTTTCTGATTAGGATTAGGTTTCCAGATCCTTCTAACGTCTATACGTTCTCTTTCATTCTCAGTACCTCTTTGCGTCTTATCACGTTGCTTGGGTTAATAGATTAAAAAATGATATTCTTAAAGATTTTAGCATATTATCAGTTTTCAAATGTCATGTGAAGGTGTAATGTGTGCAATTCGAACACTAAATGAATAAATAAAATATTAAGTGCCAACGAAAAAGTTGACAGCATAGAAATGACTGGTGAGAGTTCAATTATGCAAATGAAAGAAGGGGAGAGAAGGAACGAAGGGTCGAGAGTGACAAAGAGAAAGAGAGAGATAGAGAAAGAACGAGAAGGAAAGGTAGATTTAGTTGGCCTCCCCACAAAGCAGGATGTGACACAAGGTTGTTTTAAAGTGGGGAGCGCCATACACATATGGGCCAAAGACAAAATTCTGGGTTTGCCCAACCCCCGCGACCACTGTCACGATGGCATCGGTAATTACACCGACCCAACCTCTTTAGTGCGATGAGGATGGTGCTGCCGCGGTGTTGGAATCTCCAGGGCTGATCAACTATTCCCATCTAAAATGAGGAGAAACATAGACCCACTTACAGCATATGGACGGTAATCACGCCTCAGTAAACCCTCATTAGGTAATCGTTAACTCCTGTGCCAGAAGGAAAGATAAATCTATTTGTTGCTTATGTTTCAGGCGTCTACCGCGTTCCACTTCATACTGAGGATAAGTTTCGATGTCGAAGCATCTTGACTTCTATCGTCTGAATGAACCAAGATCTTCTAAATGCGTGAAAGAAAGAAAGAAAATGAAAAGCAAAAAAAAAGAAAAGAAAAAAAAAAAACCAAAAAAAACCAAAAAAAAACAAAAAAAAACCCCCCAAAAAAACCAAAAAAAAAAAAACCAAAAAAAAACAAAAAAACGCCGAAAACTACCACCACACAAAAAAGATTATTCAAAGATGGCTTCTGGAATCTCTTTACAATGGAACATTGTGTTACGTCAAAGTCAAAGACGGTCTGCTTGGTTGTCACGAACAACAGCATCAAAGTTACACTTATTCTGTTTGTTCCGAGATTATATTTTTTTCTCATTTCCTTATTAACCAATTTTTATTTCACCTTTCAATTGTTAGTTCGCCATCTGGAATACCCGCCTGACAGCTATGAATCAAATCGTCTTCCATCCCAGCTATGTAAGCCTCGTTATCGGTAAATGATAAAAAAAATGACGGGAAATGTATACTTGTTCGAGTTGAAAAATAATTTTGATAACCAAAACGTCAGTATCGTAAAAAAATACGTCTTAAAGGAGAAAATCTTTTACCAGATCTTATAAACTAACGCTACATAATAATAGGCAAAGAAATTTACAAAATAACAGAAACAACATTACTTGAAGACTACCAACAGCTGCAAAAACTAAAATGGACAACACGTTTTGCGAGAAGTTAAAATAATGATATAATCAAGTTAATCGCTTTCCACACTAACTTAACGAAAAGGTTAAGAAGGAAACTCCTGTCAATAGTAGAAATAAAGATAGCAGTAAAATTGACAAGTCTCTTTTACTGGGAAAACGTTTTAATATCTGTCTATATTTCTTTGATGTTAATTTTGTACAGTTTAGTATCTGTCTATATTTCTGAGATGAGGTATTATGTACATTATTTACATTATTCGGACTATTGTCCTCATCTTTTTCGCCATATTTATTACAACTTTTCGGTCGTTGTACGATCCGGCCTTCTTCAGAATCTGTCTATATTTCTGAGATGAGGTATTATGTACATTATTTACATTATTCGGACTATTTTTCTCATCTTTGTCGCCATATTTGTTACAACGTTTCGGCCGTTTTACGCTCCGGCCTTCTTCAGGTGGTTGGAGTGCCGAACTGAACCTTTTATTTCGCTCACTGGGGTAGACTGTTCTAGTTCCACGTGTCATGTTTAATGGATGTCAGTTATCAGTTATCTCCTGTTAATTTCTCTCTGAAAGTTCTCCACTGCCTTAACCGGGTATTGAACTCACACTCTTTGGGTTCTGTCACTGGATCTAACTAACGTCTTTATCCACTGTACCATGTGTGAACGTTTTAAGAGAAAGATTTTATAAGATTCAACCGACGGTAACGTTAGCTATTTGCTCTATGGAAACAGTTAATCTCATCATAGCAATTATATTTTCTTTTAAGATTTCCTAGAGGATTATCATCGACCCTTACTATTGTATTTGCCTAATGCCTAACTGGGATATAAAAGGTAAGTGTTGAATAGTTGAATACTTAATATCAGGATGAAACAGTTGAAATTTCTACGGCACATAATGAGGACATAAGACTTCGAAAAATGATACTCACAGGACAGATTAAAGGCAAGAGGGATAGAGGAAAACTACCCAGAATCTACCTAGCGAGCTTGAGTAAGTGGATAGTGGTGCAAGGTTTACGAGAGATAAAAATATTCACCCAATGCAAGGCCCAAGAGCCAGACAAGATAGAGGGTTATTGTGTAGAGAGTTAGCGGAGGAAAGGACAAGCGTTAAGAGTATAGAGTTAAAGTAGATTTTAAAAGGGACCGGAAACCAAATCCTAAACAGGAAACAAGGAATAAATCTCTACTCCGGTTTGAAAGACCGGGGAGGAGAGTGAACCGGAACGATATATATATATATATATATATATATATATATATATATATATAGTTAGTTTATGAAAAACTAGGTAATCCGTATGGGTCAACCGTTTAAATGTATCAATGTCTGCTAACTCACTCATGTCTTCTCTCCCCCCTCACTTCCTCACTTCGTTAATTTACATATGTTTAATACGGCCTGTCAAAAATGTGTAAATTTTCTTTTCATTTTTTGTTTGGAAGTAAAGTCTGATGATCCGCAGTCCTTTAAAAGTTGGTGAAATAATTTATTACATGGAACCTTAAAGTGGTCTGTTTTTTTTAATATATATATATATATATATATATATATATATATATATATATATATATATATATGAGAGTTACAAAGGGCAGGAAATTGTGGAGAGCCTTGATCGTCTATGCCCTGATAGGACACAGCGCATAGAAGAAGAAATTCTTTCTTTTATTATGCATTTTAAGTAATTTTTGACCCTTCATCTTTCGTTCTGCCATCCATTCACTCAAATTCGTCTTCGATATGCCTTGTGATTGTTAAATTCTCTAGGCCGTCTTTCCTCATTATGTTTCCCAGAAATTGCAAATGTCTCTTTCTGATTGTAATTATACGTCCTTTTATTTCTTATTTTGTCTAAAACTTCATCGTTACTCGTTTGTTTAGTCTATGGTATTCTCATCTTCATTCAGTAGAACGTCATCTTCAACTGTATGTGTGTAAATAAAATACAGAATGCGATGAATTAATTGTCTTCTAAATTACGCAAAAATTAAAATAATACTGACATCACATTTTAACAGATATATTTACCAAAATTACACTAAAATATGTTAAAAATTTATTTAGGACTAGTTCGGAATTTCCTCATCTAGACGGTTTCCTTGTTTAAGTTGGTGAATGTTGCCATAATTCTTGTCTTCAGTTCATTTTTGATGTTACAAGGAGTTTTGTTGGTCTCTTGCTCAACTGTTACCCCACACGCAATAATCAAGTGGGGATGCAGTTTGGGGTGTTAGGCGGCCAGATGTAAGGGGGTGATGCGGTCGTAGAAAAGCTCTGACAGCCATAACTATCTGCCAGAAAATGGAGATCACATGGGCAAGATCATTGAGTAATATTGAAATGCACCATGTTTTCACAAACTATAACATTGATTTAAGATCAATCATGATGTTCTTATAAAAAAAAATCTGTGACACGAAGCAAGGCGTGGGTAATTCAGCTAGTATTATATATTTCGCAGCTAACAAATGTTTAACATTTTTTTTCTGAATGTTTATCATATAAAGTGTTAGATTTACTTGATAATTTAGTTTGGTCGATACGAAAAGGGAATCTCAATTACTTAGGCAAAGAATGCACATCTTTCGCTGGGAACTTTCGAAATCTATAGATGTGGCATTTATTTTCGTAACCGTACTGTCGTTAGTAAGGACTCTCTTAGACTGTGTTGAATCTGTGTCCTGATCACTCTGAAACTACCGGAACATCACAGAAACGCTAAGAAAGATGATAAGACTGTCAACATTCTTACAGGAAGACATTCTACTTAACCGAATAAAATAAGCAATTTAGTTAAAAGGTCTACTTTGAAAATGTCTCTTTTTGTGATTATTGCTTCTTGTTATTTCAACTCTCCTGTCCTGCATTGTATTGACAAAAGGGTCGTTATACTTAACGTTTTTTCATTATCATTTGCGGTTATACACATATGATACGCTGTTATACGTTTTTTGCTATCACTTAATAGTTTATCTATGCCATTGCTGTGATTGTTCTGGTGGTGTGCTGGCATTGTCTGAATGCACGCTTTTCTTTCCGTCTAATGAAACTTTCCTATCATTTAATACTTTGCTTAAAAGGCTTCGTTTACTTTTACCCTGCGTCTTCAGATAGAAGTAATACTAACGAGTAATCGTTTATATTTGGATTATCTCTTGGCCTGAGCAAGGTTGGGTTTAATTTTGACTCTACACGCGTATTTGTGAATAAAGACGAAGTTGTTCAATCCCATCGACTTTCGCAGCATATGTCAACGCGCCTCTCCACTGCACTGAGAAATAGGTTGATGCCACGGAGATAGGGACTCCAGCGACCAGGTATGTTTCATTTATGTCACGTCGCGTCTTTGATAGAAACACGACTGGTGTTGTAATTATTTACCTCTCCCTAAGCGTAGGTATTATAAAAGAGTTCCACAGATACGTGTGAGGGCAGTGACAAACTTTTTTCAGTTATTATGGCTCCCAACTACTCACACTTGTAGTGTGAATGGAAAAGTGCTGCACTTGAGTTAGAATCGATGCGGAGCAAACTTGCTAAATTTGTGCTCTGACTTGTTTGAAGACAATAATCCTGTTTAAAAGGCCAGTGGGACATATATTAGAAAATTCTAATTTCATCAATAATAATAGCATAAATATGACGTCATTGTTTATGTTTTAGTAGCAACAAGTAAATTACTAAATAACCTTGAACCCTTTTTACTAGATTATGTAGTAGTCTGGACAAAACTAATTAATAATAAAAGAAAAAAAGTTAAATAATACAAATACTTTAAAATACTTATGAGAATGGTAATTAGCAATAAAAGAAAAAAGTTGCATATATTTAAATAAAATATAGAATACTCCCATGATGCATCAGAACAAGCGTTTTATCACCAAATGATACAAAATAAAAACTTGGTCTCTTTTCATTTTTCGACGGCCGATGTTGCCACTAATAAATGAGCAAAAACTTGTTTATTTCTGTATACATATGATAACACCCTTTTAACCTCCCAAAATACAAACACACACACACACACACACACACACACACACACACACACACACACATATATATGTATAATTACACTCATAAAACATCTTTATTTCTGTATACATATATGTTCTCTGAAATATACAATCATTTCTCTGGAATCTCTACGAAAGCATTTTATCGCTTGTCTATTCTTATTTCGTTGTACCTCATATATGCTTTTGTTTGCAATTTTATAATCCTGACGTGGTTGCTGATCCCATTTTAACCCCTAATACACACACACACACACACACACACACACACACACACACACACACACACACACACACACACACACAAACATATATATATATATATATGAGAATTACATTCAACACATCAACAGAACACCCACAACAATGGCATAGATAAACTATTAAGTGATAATAAAAAAAAAAAACGTATAACAGCGTATCATATGTGTATAACCGCGAATAATAATGAAAAAGAGTTGAGTTTGGTCAATGCAATGCAGGACAAGACGGTTGAAAAAACAAGAAGCAATAATCACAAGAAGAGACATTTTCAAAGTAGACCTTTTAACTAAATTGCTTATTTTATTCGGTTAAGTAGAATGTCATCCTGTAAGAATGTTGACAGTCTTATCATCTTTCTAAGCATTTCTGTGATGTTCCAGTAGTTCCAGGTTGATCAGGACACAGATTCAACACAGTCTAACAGAGTCCTTGCTAACGACAGTACGTTTACGAAAATAAATGCCACATCTATAGATTTCGAAAGTTCCTAGCGAAAGATGTGCATTCCTTGCCTAGGTAATTGAGATTCCCCTTTCGTATCGACCAAACTAAATCATCAAGTAAATCTAACGCTTTATATGATAAACATTCAGCAAAAAAATGTTAAACATTTGTTAGCTGCGAATTCATATAGAAGGGGTATGGGGATATTGTTTCTATTCCTTTTCTTTGATTAATTATTAATGAAGAAATGTGCGTATCACAAGGTAAGATTAAAAAATCATAGATGACTGTCACAGTGAGGATTATTTGCTGAAAATTCAAAGTATTGAATTTAAACAATATCTTTCAGTAAATACTTTATTCCATAACATATATTAATTCCGATACAATTTCATATTTACGTACTAATAGTGATTCTATTGGTATTATTTCCTATCAATTCCTCCACAAGCAAGGCAATAATGTCACTAAGACGCAAGGAGCTACTGGGAGTGAAAGGGAATGAGAAGACCTTAAGACAGGGGCCGCAAACGCAATTCGAAACAGGAAAAAGGGATAAACCTCTGCTCCTGTTCAAAAGATCGGGGGTGGATTGAGAGCTATTTAAGGGAATTCAGATCCAAGGTTAATTAGTTAATTATTTTTAAAATGAATTCTGTTTTTCAGCAATGGTGCTTCGTCGTGGTTTAATATTTAGCAAGCTAGATCAATTACCTGTCTACATTTCTGAGATGAGGTATTATATACATAATTTACATTATTCAGACTATTGTCCTCATCTTAGCCGTTATTACAACGTTTCGGCCGTTGTACGATCCGGCCTTCTTCAGTATCTGTCTATATTTCTGAGATGAGGTATTATGTACATTATTCACATTATTCGGACTATTGTCCTCATCTTTGTCGACATATTTATTACAACGTTTCGGCCGTTGTACGCTTCGGCTTTCTTCAGGTGGTTGGAATGTCGAACTGACCCCTTTATTTCGCTCACTGGTGTAGACTGTTCTAGTTGTCATTGGAAAATTCGTAAACTTAATGAATCAGCACATATGCTAGGCCCCGAAAATCTCCTGAGCCGACCAAGCATAGAAATGAATACAATATCGGAACCAGTAATAAGCAGTGCCAGAGAAAAGCGATAATAACAAAAATTGCAATATGTGCTCTGGTAAAAAACATGCATTGATAACAGCAAAAATTGCAATTTGTGCATTAGTAAAAATGGTTGCTGAAGACATTAGGTTTATTATACCCAGAAATTCATACACAGATGTCTTCAAGGGCACATGGTACAGTGGATAAAGGCGTTCATTAGATCCAGTGTGAGTTCAACACCCGTTTAAGGCAGTGGAGAACTTGGAGAAGGAATGAACAGGAGATAACTGATAACTGACATCCATTAAACATGTCACGTCGAACAAGAACAGTCTACCCCAGTGAGCGAAATAAAGGGTTCAGTTCGACATTCCAACCACCTGAAGAAGGCCGGAGCGTACAACGACCGAAACTTTGTAACGAATATGACGACAAAGATGAGTACAATGGTGTAAATAATGTAAATCAATTAGGAATTGTGAGCTCAGTCATCACCATGTGTTCCGTGCTTATGGTCTTGTACCACAGCTAAGCTTAGTAAATCCCTATGTATAGCCAACAACAAATGCAAAATGTAAGCAACGACATACTTATCTAATTTTTAATTGACAAATATCATTTTACGGCATTCGAACGCTAGCTGTCTACTGTGAAGTCAAATTTTCTAACCTGAATGAAGGCGTACATTCCAAGACATAATGTGATTTTTGAAAATTGTTTCGATAGCAAGAACGCATATACAAGTAAAGAACAACCTTGTCCCACTAAAAACATTAAATTAGTTCTTTAAACATTCTAAGACGTTGCGAGATACTTTCTTTTTAAATTGTTCTTCCTTTATTTGTCTCTTAGAAAGCACAAGGTGAATCTGTTTGTTTATCTCGCATTTGTCTTTCCTTTGCAGAACAAGCAGACAACATATAAAATGTCACAGACTTCTCGTTAGAAACGAGATATTCGTCTCCTTCAGTTACATTTTAGAAAAGCAATGTTGTTCGCTTTCGCAGTTAATAGACATTTCCGGTTTATCATTCGGCCATGCGCAAATGTAACCGGCACATTAGTGACACCGTTTATGACTTTATAGCGGTGACTCGTCTCTTCTCGTGCGATATTTTCTCTCTTTTATCGTTTTTCCTTGGAAAAAACAGAAGAGGCAGAACATTTTATATAATTATCGTTTGTTGGTTCATTTTTTGTTTTATTTGTGATGAGGAACTCGAACGAAGAGAAATATTAAACGGTATCTCATACACACAAAAATGCCATTAACTTAAAACTTATTCGTTACTTGCATTCACGATCACTGTTTCAATATTCTGAGAGTTTATCGATTTTGCATTCATTACTTACTTTGTTTCTCAGCTTATTAATATTTTCTGTTTGTTTCTTGCCATTCATTGATCGTATTCTGCCTGAGAAAGTCTTCATTTCAGCGTTGGTTTATTCTATCCGAAGGAAACGTAAGTTGATGGATTATTTGTTAAAACGATATACTGTAGGTCGTATGATCATGGTTTAAATCAGAGAGGATCTGTGAATGTAGTTAACTATTTACCTGTTGGAATATAAATATTTCACTTTAAATAACTCAATGTATAAAATAAGCGATAAGGTGAATGTTCGTAAATGTAAACATTTTTTTTTGTAAATATTTGTAGCAACATCAATTTAAGAATGGGTAGAGAGATAGAGAGACAGACAGAGGCATCGGAACAGACTGACAAAGATAGATAAAAAGAGAGATAGAAATAGATAGATAGAATTATATTAGGAACGAATTGAGATAGATAGACAGGAACACACACACACACACACACACACACACACACACACACACACACACACACACACACACACAAACAAATCTATAGTGAGAAAGAGGGGTAGAGAAAGAGATGGAGATAAATGGGTATATGTATATTACAAGGATTTCCACGCTGTATAAATACCAAGGGCCACACGAGGTATAGTATTACAGAGTAAGAGGTAAAAGTTAAGGGCATATGTGGGGAAGATAACGGTTAGCCCTATATTTGAAGAGGTTAATATTGTAATAAGCGTGGAAGTATCCTCTTGGGAGTAGGTTCCACAAAGCAGCGGGTCGTGGGACTAAGTTGTTCGAGTGGAACTAATGTAATACGAAGGGAATGAGGATAGTTGACCACAACATTGGTGGCATGGCGGGTCTTAGACATGAGATTAGAATTGATGGAACTAAGG
>CAHIKZ030003632.1:4455000-4462500 GCA_903632075.3 Acanthosepion pharaonis | reverse complement strand
TTGCTATTTCCATGGCAAATGTTCTGACAAGCTACATTCATTAATTTCACCAATTCAGATCTTCCCAGCGGAAACCCACCATACTCCCTACACCGGAACGAATCATCCTTCCACCCTTCACATTTCATTAATAAGATGGAAGTTCCACGCAGACAGTTTTTTTTACAAGAATCGCGGCATCATGGAAGACACTCCAGAAACGATGCTTCGCCGATCACTACAAACTTATTACTAATGTTCACCCAATACAAGGCTCAAGCGTCACTCAAGCTAGATGGTTACTGAATTAGTCGTACGAACGTAAGAGGAGCAAGAAAGTGTGAAGATGGTAAGGATATAGACGATAGATAACGATGTCATTTGGACTTAAAGATATCGCCGGTGTCTGTTTCACAAAGTAGCCGTTCTTAGAAAAAAAATGTGTAGAATTTCTTCTTGAAAATGGAAAACGAAAAGAATGAAGATGATTTGACCTAGCTAACATACCATGGAAAATCTTAATTGTAAAGGTCTGAGCTGGTAGAACTAATGATTAGACCTCGTCAGAAGATCTGCCATGAAAATAACGATAGATTTGCAAAAGGCTTGCTACGTTGCGTAGAAAGCTAATAGGCCAATAGTAAGAAGGATCAGACAATTCGCCAGAGTTCTTAAACACTGAAACCGCAGAAGGGGATTTCCAATAAGCTGAAAAGCAAGAAGAAGCAAATCATTTGTTGTATAATTTAGAGACGTCAGGATAGAGTCAGGAGCACGTTTCTCAAGGTCTATTGCAGGGACAACCTCAAGTCCATATGATTTGTGAGGATCCAGTTTAGAGACGACAGCGGGAATTATGGGCGGAATTATATGCCTCACACATAGTAGAGATTCAGTTCTAATTAGAAATTCAGGCATACTCCAGATGAGTCCTGAAGAGAATTGGAAGAGACTTTACTGGCAAAACAGCCTGATTTATCAGCAGAAGATGAAAACGCATCAAATCAGGTGAGGAGGAGATAGGGTTAGGGGTTAGGGTTTACAAATGTTCATTCAATACAGACCTCATGAGCCAATCAATATAGATAATTACTGAATAAGTTAAGTGGTAAAAGCGTAAGAAGAACAAGAAAGAGTGAAGATTATAAGGATATGGACGATAGATAAAAATATAATATGAACTTGAAGAGGTTAAGATTGTAATGCTCAGGGAAGCATCCACGCCGATATCTGTTCCACAAAGTAGCCGTTCTTGGAAAGAAAATGTGTAGATTTTCTTCTTGAAAATAGAAAACGAAAATAATGAAGATGATCTGCCCTTGCTAACGTACTATGGCGGATCTTAACTGTAAATGTCTGATCTGGTGGAAATAAATATTGGAGCTCATCAGAACATCTACCATGGAAATTAGATTAGCGAAAGGCTTGCTACATAGGCTCTGTGGGTAAAGTGCTGTAAGGTGGACAATATTTATCTTATCTGTAAAATCAATGACGAACTATATTATTTATTTCCACCATTCGCAACCTTCACAGCTAAGACCCATTATACCATGTACACTGTAAGGAATCATATTCATTCCCTTCCTATTTCATTAGTCCGTCCTCGGTATGACGATGAACTAAATCCGCGTCCTGGGTAACACGATAAACAGCAAGGCCCTTGATCAGGGGGTTTTGAGGAGCATGGAACCAACTCTTAATTACTGGTGTTCCCAAGTACACACTGGCCCGGGGTGGTAGCACATGTTAAGGTCCCAGCTATGGGCAAATAGTTAACTCCCAATCTGGGGTCAAAACACTATGAAAGCTTAAAATTGATTTTAATACCAGAAATACTTTTTGTAAAAAATTATTGCCAGCAATACATTTTTGAAGAAAAAAATAATACCAAAAATAGATTTGTGAAGGAAAAAAATATTACCAGCAACAAAAATTTTGTCGGCATTAAATAACCCATTGAGGTTGATATGCCGTAAAACAAACCAAACCAAGCCAAACTATCGCTTAGAATCTATTTCAAAATTTTGTTGGCATTAAATGACCCACTGAAGTTGATATGACATAAAACAAACCAAACTATCGCTATGAATCTATTTCAAAGTTTGTTGGCATTAAATGACTCACTGAGGTTGATAAGCCATAAAACAAACCAAACCAAGCCAAACTATCGCTTAGAATCTATTTCAAAATTTTGTTGGCATTAAATGACCCACTGAGGTTGATATGACATAAAACAAACCAAACCAAAAACCTATTCCATTAGTACGAAGGAAGTTCGACGCAGAAAGTTTCTTCCCAAAAACTGCTTTGTGTAACAGACTCCCAAGAAGATGTTTTCTCGATTTCTATTTTCGATCACAATCTTAACTTCTTTAAGTCTAGTGTTAACCAATATCACTATTTCATATCCTCATAAGCTACAAGTCTTACTTCTTCCTCTTAGGCTCATCATTCAGTAATCCTCTACCTTGAGTGGCTCTTGAGCATTGTATTCTATAACCATTAGTAAAAAATAAACAAAATAAATTTTTTAAAAAGTCTTAAAGCTAAAAGGCATTTTTTTGTATACTTGTAAAACCAACAATGAAAATATATACTCTGAAAGCCTCGTCATCATTAATTGCTAAATCAGATACATTCTTTGTTCGCAAATCATCACATATAATAGTTTGCTAAGGCGGGAAATCGCTCGATTGATTTTGAAATCGATTTCTATTTGTTATCCGGTTAATCGATAGGAGGTAGACAAGCGGATTTCCTCACCGTTGTTTGATTAATTCGGTAAATATTTGGAAAGGTTCAGTTCACCTGACAGGTGGGACATTCTTCAAACAGTTGTTATGAAAGGTTCCAGTAGTGAGCGACAAAAAGCGACTTGTGCACTGGAGAGACGGGAAGCTGCAGATGTCACAATGAACGCTGTGCCTGAAACATCATTAAGAGCGCGGCTTCATGGTCTCCCGAGACTAACGGATGCCTAGGAGACGAGCGATGACCACCTGATCATAACTACGATAAAGAACATGAAAAGAATAATTGTACTTGTCCCACTTTTCGTTAGCTATCACGACCGTTACGCTATGCCAATACCTCATAAATAATGGCCTATACCGCGTTTTGATCGCGTGGAAAGAGGGGGAGAGTCATTACTTGGTTTCAGTGAGAAACCAAAAGGCCGAGTAATGACGTTTTTCAGACGCATAATATCAAACGACAGAAAACGGTTAAGGCAATTGCTATAAACACACACACACACACACACACACACACACACACACACACACACACACACACACACACACACACACACACACACACTATAAATAAAATAACATCGTCTGCTGAATTATTTTAAAATGTTTATTAAGAGAAACGTTCGTAAGACGGAGATTTGGATATCAAGAAATAAAAGATAGAAGAGTTCAACGCCTCTTGACAAGAGCGCATAAATAATGGACTGTTCCGTTTTAATTTCGAAGAAAAACATGATATATGAATGAAAGAAAGAAGTGTTTAAAGTCTGTTTCAATGAAATGTAAAAAGTTGACAATTTCAAAACTTTTCATTTGTACCCCCTTACTTCTTAAAATAACAACCAGCATTCATAATTATTATTGTTATTGCAATATTTAGTTAAAGTTGTTAAGCTCAAATATTTAACGTTGTAACAGAGTAATTTGTACGGGTATTTTATTGTCGGAGAACTCGCCATGAGCTTATTCATTAACTGAAGAATTATGATTCATCAGAAAATTTGAATAGGAAAACTGTAAAATTGTCACGGGTCTTTCTAATAATATTTACTAGGAGTAAATTTAATAATAATAATAATAATAATAACAATAATAATAATAAAAATAACACACAGTCAGAACAATTAAAGCTAATCGCCCAGACATCGTAATTAGAGATCGTAATGACATAACGTGCCTTCTTATTGACATGGCAGTCCCTGCAGACTGTAATGCATCTTTGAAGATGTTCATAAAACTATCAAAATACAAGGACATTGAAATCAAAATCTCAAAAATATGGCACATCAGGATATCAACAATTCCAGTTGTATTTGGAGCACTCGGATTGATTGGAAAAGATTCCAGTAGACTCATTAAAGGGATTCTTCAATGCCTTAAATAAATACAGAATTGTTCTCATAAATACAGCCCTCACCTTACGAAGATCTTTATCTATGTAAAATATGCGTGGTTTTCTTTTCAAAACTGCTCAGTAGAAAATGTCATGATCCATTTCTGACCTTAGATGTCTGGTCAGACCCTGGAAAGAAATGAGTATACACCAAAAATCAAATCAAATCAAATAATAATAATAATAATAATCAGTCTTGGTAAACTAATGAGTTGCAGTATCTGTCTATATTTCTGAGATGAGGTATTATGTACATTATTTATATTATTCGGACTATTGTCCTCAACCTTGTCGCCATATTTATTAGAACGTTTCGGTTGTTGTACGCTCCGGCCTTCTTCAGGTGGTTGGAATGTCGAACCGAACCCTTTATTCCAACCACTCGAAGAAGGCCGGAGCGTACAACGACCGAAACGTTGTAATAAATATAGTTCTACGTCCCATGTTTATTGAATGTCAGTTATCAGTTATTTCCCTCTGAATGTTCTCCACTGCCTTAACCAGGTATTGAACTCACACTCTTTGGGTCCTGACACTGGATCTAAAAAACGCCTTTATCCACTGTGCCATGTGTCCTTGTGATATCCATTAAACATGGCACGTGGAACTAGAACAGTCTACCCCAGTGAGCGAAATAAAAGGTTTAGTTCGACATTCCAATTACCTGAAGAAGGCCGGAATTACCACGGCCGAAACGTTGTAATAAATATGGCGACATAGATGAGGACAATAGCCCGAATAATGTAAATACTGTAATGAGTTGCACTGTGGCTGGATGTTTTAGATGTCCCAAGTGCACATGGCATGTGAAGTTAGATATGGGGTTGGGGCAGGCTGTTATCCATGTGATAGGCACTCTCACTTTCCGTTGCTGAAATTGTGGAAGGGAAGGGAAAATGCTGATACACGTAGCTTCAGCACCTTTAAATGAGTCGGAATAAAGCTTCGAACTCTTTTAGGGACTGCAACTCCGGAATTTTCCTCGACGTTTCCTCCGTAAACATCCGCTGAAATAGTTCAATGGAAAATGCCGATACATGCAATTCCAGTGCCATTGCAGGAGTTACCAGGAAGTTGAATTCAGCCACGAACTGTTTTAGGGACGCCAAATTCACGTTTTAAACCAGTTTGGAATTCAGACTTCTTCTCCTTGACTAGTTTCCATCCATCAACCAAGGATAGACAGTACTATTAAGCTCTTAGCTTTTTAAAACCATTTCACCCCAAACAAGGCAATAAAGTCAGGACGCCAGAGATTACTGAATGCTAGAGAATATGAGAAAAATAGTATTAAGAAGACAGAAGATAACCAGGAAGCAAGAAGTCAGAAGAGAGTTCAATAGAAGAAACTGTCAACATAGAACTTACGGTTTAGCCATTTCAACTATAAAATGATGAGACCTTGCCGTCAATCTTGCAGGGAGAAAAGACAGATTTATATCTAAGGCTATTTATGCGAAAGTAAATGAGACGACCTCGATTAGAATTTGAACTCAGCATGTCGATTTCATTTTCGTGCCGATAACCGCTACGCTGCAAATACGTCCACTACAAACAATAAAGGAAACAATAATATTGAGAAAAATGAAAGAGAATGAAAAATTTGATAAATAGAAATACTCTGGCAGAGATCTAGAAACTGTAGTATGGGAAGATGATAGTAGGGCCGATAATTATTGGAGCACCTAGAATAGATCCGACGACAGAAAGATTGTGTATCTGACTATTACCTAAAAATATTAAAGTAGGAATACAGATTTGATGTCGTTATTAGGAAACGTGTTCTTAGTTATTTACCAAAGAGAGCCAACAAATACCTCTGTCAGAAAATAAAAATATTAGTAATAAAATGCATGTAAGAAACAGTGACCCGGGGTGCTCGTCTAAAGTGTGACAAACGACTTATCTAATATAATGTCATTCCCGCTGACGCTAGCTCAGATATAAACGGAAACAAGCAAGAGAAATGGCAGGAAAAACATGCTATTAGCTAATGGCCGAAAAACATATTGGTTAGTGACTCAATAAGGCACGTATCATAGATCACATATCAAAACGAGTGGGCAGTCGTTTATCCAGCATAAAAGTCTCTTAGAAAAGCAACCACTTGCAAAATAGTATCACCAGGTATGGCGATTTAAATGAGTGAACATTCTAGGCTTGCGCCCAGGGCTCTTAAATCTTTATTTTGCAATATTGGCATGAATTACTTGCTCTTGACTTTCTCTTTCTGTGAACATATGAATCTGCTTTGTTTGTTACAGTAATTGAAATTGCGTCTCTGTCTCTGTCTCTGTCTCTGTCTCTCTCTCTCTCTCTATATATATATATATATATATATATATATATATATATATATTGGACGAATAAATAGCTTTAATTATCTTCCCAGACCAATAAAAACTAGTAAATAAGCGACCTAAACTAATCTCCCCAAAATTTTACTACGTTTGTAAAACATCAAAAAACGATAAGAATAAATAATGCAAAATAAAAATGAAAAACAAGTAAAATAAATTAAGTCAAACAAATAAATAAACAAACAAGCTACTCACTTAAAAATAAGCGCCAGAATAGATTACCCACAATGCACCACTGACCCATATATATATATATATATATATATATATATAAATAGCCGAGGAAAAATCCAGCATTCGCGTCCTGACGATTGTATCCATCATGAAACAGCCTGTTGTCTCTGAGTGTTGACTTCAATGTTCACTTTTATTTGACACCACAGAATCTACATATAGATTTGAAAATGCAGGAAAAGCAGTCTTCTTCCTTTTCAACCAATAATTCGCCAGAAGAATGCGTTGGTAAATATTAAATTAACAGAATAACAATTCGCCCCGCGAGAAAAGAATAATATAAATAAGGAGGAGAAAAAAAGGAAACATAACTAAACTACAAATTTATTTATAAAACGAGGGGAAGAAAAATATACTGAGAAAAGAGCCATTCTAAAGAGTTTCTACTGAGAATAAAATGGAAAAAATTCACTCACATACCCCCTAAAAGACTGAGAGAGCGAACAAAATGTCCCTTCTGTCTGCACAAAAAACAGTTGATGTAATGTAATAAAAACTGCTTTTAAATTATATATATATATATATATATATATATATATATATATATATATATATATATATATAAATTTAATTTCAAAATATATATATATAATTTAAAAAGCGCATTTTATTAAATTACACACACACACACACACTCATATATATATATATATATATATATATATATATATATATATATATATATATATCCAGGTAAGATGAGAACGAATAGAGTACAATTTCAAACGTTCATTAGGTGATTATAAACTGAACGATTTATTCAGATTTAAAAGCAGAA
>CAHIKZ030003632.1:4417500-4450000 GCA_903632075.3 Acanthosepion pharaonis | reverse complement strand
CTAGATCTAACCAACTCCTTTATCTACTGTGCCATGTGTCCTTATTAATTGAGTCACTAGAAGAGTCAACAACCAAATTGAGAGCTGTCAGTAACGCTTATTGGACGAAAGTATTTATAATTTGAGTTTTTTCTAAGTATAAGTTAATTGATCAGTATCAGTAATTACTTATATTTGCTCTCTTTTTCCAAGTAGGTGAGGTAAACCAATTCTTTAAAAAACTTTCCATTTTCAAAGAAAAGCTTATGAATTATATGCAAGGTTTCAGTTTTGGAATATTTCTTGATCCTCTTGGAAAATTTCGATTATTACATATTTATAAATTCGACGAACTCGTGGACGAAGATTATTAGGCTGGGTAGCGAATACGCCACCCAATTTTTTTTTAATCTCGTGCAATGTGAAAGAGAGATGATAAAATTTTAAACTAAATTTTATCTGCGAATGCAGACATTCCAAAAATAAAAGTTTATTTTATCTGGAGATATATCTGTATTATATAAAGCATCACTTAAATGTAAAATGCCATTCATTCTAATCTTTCTCAAAACATATTCTAATAAATACATAACACACACAAGCACACACTTAAATATTCACTTACTGCAAACACACACAGATACGCACACACACACAAACATATATATATATATATATATATATATATATATGACATGTTTCTTTGTATAGTTTATACATGCTCTGTCTACTTATTTTTGATAAGATCTTTTCATACTCGCGGATAAGTTTTTCGGTGTCATTCTTGAAGGAAGTCATTATTGATGTCATTATTGTCCTTCAATAATGACATCTAAAGCTTTTCCGCTAGTTTGAAAGGATCTTATCAAAATAAGTAGACAGAACATGTCTATACAATATGTCAAAACAACGAACATGTCTTAATGAAAACATGCTGCAGAAATATATATATATATACACACGCACACACACATATATATATATATATATAGATATAGATATACATGTGCGTGTATATATATATATGTTAAATTTTAATCCCCACCTTTACCTTTAGGCCTTCCTGTTCTTCTTTCTTCTGTTATACCCTCTCTCTAGAGATTTCATACATTTTCCTCTCACATTTGTTTCTCACTTCCACACACTCTCACTCTCACTAAATTTTTATACCCGGAGTTATATTTTCCGTTTTCTTTTTGAATTTGTAGGTCTGATGAATTGGATCGTGATTACGATCCCAATGTAATAAATTATAACCATGGAATCTTAGTGTTTGAGCCTTTTTTTATTATATATATATATATATATATATATATATATATATATGTGTGTGTGTGTGTGTGTGTGTGTTGCAATTAATAGATTTTTAATTGTATCCGAAATATTGCTTATTACTGTAAGCGTCATTTTTGTTTATACATGTCCAAGTGGAAATTTCTGTTTGTTTACAAACAGTGAAATTAACGAAATTAAATTTTATTTTCATCGGATTTTGACGATCTAAGTCGGTAGACATTAATTTCAATGTTTGCAAAGAAACAAGTATATAAAGTGCAACATATGTACATACACACACATACACACGCGCGTATATATATATATATATATATATATAATGCCAATTTGTGACTGATAGAGATAATTCCAAGGAGGATATTAATTAATGTAAATCATGGAGCCTTATAACAATAATAAATCAAGGAAAAAAAATCTAAAGACATATTTTGGTTATAATTTATTTCGTGAATATTCTTATATTCATCTCTTCAGATCGAAAGTTCGTAATAAAATCAAATTTGCTTTGGATATTTGCTGGTTTCATATTTTTTTGAATTTCTATCATGTACCTTCACATGCCTCGTGAGAGTACACCTGTTCTTGCATTGCTTATAAAATGAAGTATAAATCAAGTCCCCCGCTCTGTTATATTGAATATAATGTGACTTTTCAGCCCAGCCCATGATAAGTAGCCATGTATATATTCATCACAAATTTAGATAGTCACAGAAAAAATGTTTCTTTCTCTATACTGCGTTTTATTTTGGTCCTATTGATGTATTCGTCGTTATGAAGAACAGTCTGTGTAACCCAAATTCAAAATAGGTTTTTGCGAATTAAATGCTGTAAGCGACTTCGGTATAAGCCTAGATGACGTTTCAAAATGTCTTCTCGATCTTTTATTATTATTATTATTATTATTATTATTATTATTATTATTATTATTATTTATTTCCTTTGATTTCTTGCGTTTTTTTCCTGGTCCCGCCCAGGGACCTAAGGTTAGAAATGGCATCATGACACTTTCCATTGACGAAAAAAAAATTACATAGATAAAGTCCTCCGTAAAGTGTGAGCTGTACTTGTCAGAACAATCTTTTGTATTACGTTGAGGCATGGACTTCCAGGAATCCCTTCACTTAGTCTACTGGAATCTTTTCCAACCAGGCCTAGGGCTCCAACTACATCAGGGATTGTTGATATTCCCATATGCCACATTTTTGAGATTTCTATTTCAAGGTCCTTGTATTTCGACAGCTTTTTGAATATCTTCAAATATACATTGCAGTCAGCAGGGACTGCCATATCAATAAGGAGGCACCGTTTTTGTTTGTGTTTTTTAATAACAATATCTGGGCTGTTGGCTTTGATTGTTCTGTCAGTGTGTATTGTATAGTCCCATAGAATTGTAACAGGTCCTATCTCCGTAACCGGGTCTGGTTGGTGTTCATACCATTTTCTTTCAGTTTCCTTCCCGTAGAAGTTGTATATTTTCCAGTGCAGATATTGGCCCACTCTGTCATGCCGAGTTTTATATTCAGTGGGTGCCAATATCCTGCAACCTGATACAAGATTATTATTATTACTATTATTATTGTTACATGTGTCATGTCCATTCAAGGCGTGGCGTTTATGGCTCTGAATAACTTCCTATCCTTTTAAACTCTTAGTAAGTTTGATCTTTCGGTTCTCGCCCAATCCCTATTCTGCCATCCATTAACACGTTAAGCAGGCAACTTCTACTCGTCTTGCACTATATGTATTGCGAGTGTCAATTTCTCCAAGCGCTTCTTCCTCAATTTCTCCAAGCGCTCACTCCTCAATAGAAATTCTCTTTCTGATTCTAAGTATAAGTCTCTTCTTTTTGTTTTTATTTTCTTTAAATCTTCCTCTTTAGTCACATGTTCAGTCTATGGTATTCTGTAGAAGAACATTTCTGTTGCCTCAAGTCTCTTTGAGCGGATTTTCTTACATTCACTGCCATATAGAAGGACTGATATTACAGAAAGGTTAACACTAAAATGCATAAACTATATTTCTTACTTCTCTTACGTTCGTATAACAACCTCATTCAGTTAGCATTTACCTTGAGTGGCTCTTGAGCCTTGTCTTAAATGGTCATTACTAAAAGAGATCCACCATCTTTATAAATGATTAAAAAAATCATGTATTCAAGTTTCGCACTGATCACGAAAAAATATTTCACTGGATGTGGATACGATTCCAGGTAATTTCAGAAATGATGTGATTGACTCATAGAAAATTATCGGCTAAAAACACGTCGCTTAATTACGTAGAATTTAATCTCAAAGAAATTATCAATGGCATCTAAACGAGACTTGTTCATTGTCTTTTGATGGAAGCTTTTAGACGTTCACCTCAAACAGCTTAATGCAACGTGTGTCGCAGCTGAGGGGGGTCCTAACCGAATCAGATTAATGCCAAGTGTTCGACAACGATGATCGCCAAGTAGAGGGCGTCTTACTCCAGTTAATCCAATCATACGAATATAATGAATAGGTGAGGATATTTCTAATTAGGTTTTATCGATTTTTGTCAATGAATGCGATTGATATATTTGTCGAGGAGATCAAGTGTTATCGTGAAGATGTTAATAGAATTATATTTAGATTTTCACTGAAATGACTTCATTGGAAAGTAATTATATAAATCAATAACAACGGCTTTCTTTGTACAACGCTATGAAGCACTGTTCGTAGAGTGATGTCTCTGTAAAATGACTAACAATTCACTGGGTTCGGAAGGCTACATACAAGGCGTTGTCACAATATTTGCAAACTTTCGAAATTAGACCTAGGATTACTTCCTGAAAGTTAAAGATGTATTAACTCTTCGTGATAATCATTTTGAAAGGAAACCAAACAAAAAAGGTTTTGAAAACAAGGTTGGCTCATAAAGTTTAGATATTTTTCAGTATACCATTTACATTATTCGGACTATTGTCCTCATCTTTGTCGCCATATTTATTACAAAGTTTCGGCCGTTGTACGCTCCGGCCTCCTTCAGGTGGTTGGAATGTCGAACTGAATGCTTTATTTCGCTCACTGGGGAAGAGTGTTCTAGTTCCACGTGTCATGTTTAATGGATGATCAGTAATCTCCTGTTAATTTCCCTCTGAATGTTCTCCACTGCCTTAAGCGGGTAATATGGCGACAAAGATGAGGACAATAGTTCGAATAATGTAGATAGTGTGTTATAACATCTTTCTATTTTTACCAGTGCTGGCATCCATTAAAACTCTTTCCGAATCTTCCGCACTGTCGTCAGATTGACATCCAAACATTCTGAAATGTTTGTAGTGGTGCTAAGCATTACAGCAAACCTTTTCCAAATTTCTGGCGGAGTGAATTGCTCCATGGGGCTCTTTTTCTCAGAGACGGTGACGAACTGATCCTAGTGTACTGTGAAGTCGACAAAATAAAAAAAAAAAATAACGACCATGTGCGAAATTAAAAATATAAAATGACGACAATTTATCCATCGCACCCTGTATATGACTTGGCTGTTCTCTTCAGCGAAAACTTATTCATATACAAGGTGCGACTGTTTTTTGAGGACGCGTATAGGAAGGGCTCTGTCTTCTAACTTATTTTTTATTACCTTCTCTGTTCAGATAAATAATGTCAAGCATCAAGTTAACTCGGTCAATGAAAAGGCACGCTGTACTTTTTGCTTTAAAAGCACAAAATAATGATACAGAGATTGTTTACTTCTTGAAAGCTACACGATCTTTTGTTATCAAAGTTAGAAAAGAAACTAGAAGCTGCTAATGAGGATCCAGTCTCAACTTTAGGCTAAGTACCCTAATAACAGCAGAATATTTATCTGAATTTATTTGTATGAAAGGGCCAGAAAATAATCGATAACAGCCCTGGAAAGCCAATCAGAATTATTGCAAAGGAACTCAAGGTGTCAGAGTGTATCCATTAGAAGTATTGTGAATATCGACATTCGGTACAAATTGTATGAGATGTGGACAGGTCAGTTCATATCGGAAGAGACAATAGGGAATAGTTTAACCTGCGCTAAACAGTCTAAAACGTCATGAGGCTAGAATGCTTTGTGCTTTATTTGATGAGAAAAACTTTTAGCAGGATCAAAAGTTAAACGGCATATGATTGTACAGAGACTTGACTGAGTCCCCGAAGGTTATGCTTCTTTCTTCAGAGCTTAACGGTCAGTGCTACTGTCTATCAAGACGGTTTGGAGAGTTGTGCCAACCTCTGACTAGACCGTCACATTAGTGTAAGACAATCCAAGTTTGTACGCGTGACAATCTCCCTGATCATGTTCTCCAAATAGCTGGTCTCTTAGCTTACACGGCCTGAATGTTTTGGACCTCGACGTATGGTGCTTAGTCGAGAAAGAGGTCAGTCACTGCCCTCGTAACATCATAAAATCTCTCAAGTCTGTCATAACTAGGACTATATTCAAAATAGATAAATACAATCTGATTCGAACATGTCAACATCTCTGACCCCGTATCGAAGCAGCCATCGGCGCTAACGTTAGATTCACTGATTAGGGGGTGATAAAAAGGTTCCTCACGAAAATGATTCATCCTGTACGCACACGCACACATATCCCTCCCCATATATATATATATATATATATATATATATATATATATATATATATATATATATATATATATAATATAAAAGGCTCAAACACTAAGATATATATATATATATATATATATATAATAATATAATATAAAAGGCTCAAACACTAAGATTCCATGGTTATAAAATTTACATTGGAATCGTAACCACGTTCCAATTCATCAGACCTACAGTTTTGATTTTGTAGGACTGATGAATTGGATCGTGATTACGATTCTAATATAATAACTTATAACCATGGAATATTAGTGTTTGAGCCTTTTATATTATATTCTTACTTTGTCCTGGATTCCATCCTCCTGGCAATGTATATATATATATATATATATATATATATATATATATATGACCACTAATATTATCTATCTATCTATCTATCTATCTATCTATCTATCTATCTATCTATCTAAAAGAAGAAATATAGTCTTAAGATGTGGTATATTTATGGGATAAAGTGCTCAATATCAGAGATAGAGCGTGTGTAAATATAAAAGAGAACATAGAAGTCAACACTTAGGGCGACAGTCTGTTTTTATGCTAGACGCAATCGTGGCCTGACGATTGCGTCTAGCATAAACAGACTGTCGCCTATATATATATTATATATATATATATATATATATATATATATATATATATATATATAGTCCTGGGTATGACGATAAACTATTCTTTCCTTCCTTATTCCTGATTACAAGATCTTTTTTTTTAATCATCTTCAGATTTCTAATCCCTTCTGTGTTTTACTGGGCCTTTCGGAATTGTTTCCAGTTTTGCAATAAAAAAAACCAACAGTATTCTTATTATTAGTAGTGAGTGAGGGAGCATCACACCAATAAGTGACGATGGCTTGTATATATACGAAACCCAGGATACTACTCTGGTGATACAGTCTGGGAAAGGGATACGATGCAACTTGTCACTTCAGACCATCCCCGATAGAGAATTATTCCAAGGATTTAGATGTGATTCCCAAGTGGCATTGGCACCGCGTCCTTGAAAAAAAAACCCCCAAAAAACAAAAAAAAACCCCGAGATCCTTTCATGGTGCTTCATTGTACTGCTTTAATGAATTATCAGAAAAGAATAAAGCTAGAGATTTTACCAGTTAACAAATTGTCAAGTTGAATCTACAAATTATTGCACAAAGGGACGCGGATAGTAACAAAGCTAGTTTGTGGGGTGGGTGCGAACATAGTCCTATTGATGTGGGTTATCCTATTCACTTGATAAAAGTTAATTCACCATCACTCATCACCTTCTCTGCACAGGATGTCTGAAGAAGAAATATTCCGACATATATATTTACATATAACATACATAAAATATATTTTACACACACACACACATATATATATATATATATATATATAACTAATATATATATATATATATATATATATATATATATATATATATATATATATATGTCAGTTATGTGCCATGCGTGATACACGCTTACGCGATCATCTATCTTTCGATACATGACTGATGAGGTTGCCATTTCTTTCTGCGGTAGACCAATTGCTATGCCAGGCTATACAACCCATTCTGTCCTGCTATTTACCCATAGCTGGAAGGAGAAGAAGAGGATTCATAGCTTTTCCAAGGGTATTAGTACGTAAGTAAATGTAATGTATTCCACTAGATTTCGACTTCGGCTATCCGATTTCTCAATCCGAGCAGCAATCCATTACTGCACCGTGCCTCATATATATATATATATATATATATATATATATATATATATATATATATATATATATATATAAAAAAAAGAACAGTAAGATATAATATAATCCAGTGTTCTTATAGATATTTTTATTTTTACAAAAGTAATATTATAAATTAATTGATTTAAAATATGGTTTTATCGCTACACAGTTCTAACCATGTTTCAAAAATGAAATCTAAAAGCTTCGAATTTAATATTGTAATTAAATTAAAGACATTAGTTAAGGATGAAATAGAACTAAAGTCTTTAATTTAATTACAAAATTAAATTCGAAGCTTTTCGCTTCCATTTTTGAAACATGGTTAGAACTGTGTAGCGAAAAAAAACATATTTTAAGTCAATTAATTTATAATATATATATATATATATATATATATATATATATATATATAGTTCATTGGTTGATTCTGTTCAGTGGCATATGGGTTATTTAATGCCGAAATTTAAAGATTTTTAAAACAATTTTATGGCTTCAACTAAACATGTTTTGATCGCAATTGTATACCATCAAATATGTATAAAATATATTATTAGTCATTTTGCTATAAAATGTGTCATTGATAATGCTAGTATAAAATGTATTGCTGGACATTTTTTTTAAAATGTATTGTTGGTCATTTTAAGATAAAGAGGAATTGTTGTCAATTTTACTATATAAAAATGTATTGCTTGTAGTTTTACGATAAAAATGTATTTTTAGACTTATATAGTGTTTATTTTTGTTTGTGTGTTCACTATTTGCCCATGACTGGGACCCTAACAGGTGCTACCATGTTTGGTCTGGATGTGCCTTGGAACAACAGTAATTAAAATGTGCCTCTACGTTCCTCAAAAGCTCTCGTTCAGAGGGCTTTCTGCCGGACGGACATAGTTTATCATCATACCCAGGATGAAGTTAGACTCGTAGTAATAATAGTAAAAGCAGTTGGGACAGAGGTAAAGAGATAGAAATTGGATGTATTGGAAATCGGATGTAGAAGTGAGAATGTACAAGCCATGGCGATTCTGCGGTCTTAAAGATGCAGTAGATTTCAGGAGACTTTATGTCATTCTGTTTTCAGCAACAACATCCAGTTATCTGGTATAAATATTCCAATACAGCAGCAGCAACAATAATAATATATTGATCTTAATTAATTCATATATTGTATCGATCGTACTCAGATTGGCATATATATTAAGCAAGGCGAATGTACAATGGAATCTTCAAATTCTGTGTTCACCTTTTGAGAAATGTAAAAGTAATCCTATTAGGAAGAAAGACCTTTTCACACGCAGAAAGAATAAACAGCGATCTTAGCGCTGAAAAAAGTTAAACATACGCATAATAGGACTGAAAAGGTTATCGTTTATCCTAAAATATTTGCTAAAATATTTTTGTTCCGTTGATTTTGTGTCGAGAAAAGACAGAAAAAAAAAGGAACAATACTGGGGACACTACGAATTCGATTGGCTAATGTAGATATGATTCGAAAATATACAACAGAGAGACATCTACGGAAAAATATGTTGGGTACCGAAAATTTACATTTGCTTCTCGAGAGAATTAAATTTTACTAATATATTTTGTATTTATATTTCCTGTTTTATTTTTGTGGAAAGCTAGATTATATGTTATTCATTTTCAATGTCATTAATGTTAGTTTAGGATTCGCGCAAGCATTCTTTTTTATTTACTACTACTTATTATTAAATTTCGTTGTTGAAATTTTATAATTATGAGTTCATTCGCACTATTTGTTTATTATTACTTTTTTTATTTCATTTATATCGAATTTAAGGGAACAATTTCCAATGTTGAATTTTATAACTTGACAAAATCTTATTTCTTAATCCTCATTTCGTGTGGTGCCTTTTGTTTTTTTGCTAAACTACACGAAAAGTGTAAAATCAAATCAAAAATGGCGTACTGCTGCCATATTTGATTTGATTGGAGCTGCCGAATCCTCAGTTCCCTGTTTTGCCATAATCGAAAATCATTTACGCAGCCACATGAGAAATGAATTACTTTCCACCCTACAGCCTCTTTCCTACAGACGAAAAGTTGCAAGCCTATCACTCTTTCCATGGCAAATGTTCAAACCAAACCCATTCTTTAATACCACCAGCTTTAACCTTTCCAGCCAAGGCCTCCTTTGCGACATCCATACGTTTGAAGCATCCGCCTTCCCTACGTATTCCAATTGTAAGAACGATGTCCCACGTTTTTCTAAGGACTACTATATTGTAGAGCCAACTCCCACGTGGATGTTTCCCCGAGCATTACATTCTTAACCTTGAAGTCTGGGTTCAATTTTTATTTATTCTTTATCTCCTCATAACTCTGACATTATACTTCCTCGCGTTACGTTCATATCATTCGCCTCCTTGACTGACCATCTATTTTTACTGGTTTTGCGCTTTGTATTGGGTGAAAATTAACAACAAACTATGATTCTTTGAATGTTAATACTTTAACCAGAGGCGAAAAAAAAAAAAAAAAAAATAATGGACTGGACCTAAATCAAAACTTTTAAAATTTTTATATGATCAAAGAATATTCTTTGGCCATCTTAGTTTAAATGGCGGCTCTAAAATAAACAAACCAAACAAAGACAAAAAAGAAGACACTACCCAAACAAACAAAACATTAAAGCAGCAAAAAGCAAATAACATTCAAATGTCTTTGTTTGCCTAACCGTCGGCCATTTTGATTCTGTCTTTATATACGATACTCGTTTTCTTTGCTTACAATCACTGGCATAAGCGAAGTCCAAAAACGGAAACGTTATGCGTCAAATCAAATCGATTATTTAAACAAATAATTGTCCTTGAGTGGGCATGCGCAATGTTAGATATGAGGAGAGTTTACTTCCGAGAGAATTTCAGGAAATCAGAAATCGAAGAAAATGAAGAAAAGAAGAAGAAATATGAATTGTATAGATGTATCCTTGAAAATATGATCCCTGTAAAGTAGAAGCCGAGAATTTGGACCTACAGTCTTTGTCCAAATACTAATCACGCTAGATTATACGCTACCTCTCCCAAAAACTATAACTAACGTCTACTCATCATTATTACAGTATAAACTATAAGTTGGCACTCTGAGTATTGAAGAAACACAATTATGCAAGCGCTTATAAGGGAGGAGGTAGCCACCGTAATGCATTCAACAGCTTACTAGGGCTGAGGGTTATGCAAATGCATTAGACTATAGTTATTAGTTATAAAAAAACTGGTTAAGCGATTTTGAAAGGCAGCGGATGGCTGTACTTCCCGAATATAATATTATTCTAGTATCTGTCTATATTTCTGAGATGAGGTATTATGTACATTATTTACATTATTCGGACTATTGTCCTCATCTTTGTCGCCATATTTATTACAACGTTTCGGCTGTTGTACACTCCGGCCTTCTTCAGGTGGTTGGAATGTCGAACTGAACCCTTTTATTTCGCTCACTGGGGTAGAGTGTTCTAGTTCCACGTGCCATATTTAATGGATGTCAATAATCAGTTATCGCCTGTTAATTATCCTCTGAAAGTTCTCCGCTGCCTTAACCGGGTATTGAACTCACACTCTTTGGGGCCTGTCACTAGATCTAACTAACGCCTTTATGCACAATGCCATGTGTCATTGAAGACATCTGTGTATGAATGTTTGGTTATTATAAACTTAATGTCTTTAGAAACCGTTTTTTACCAGAGTTCGTATTGCAATTTTCGTTGTTATCGCTTTTCTCTGGCACTCCTTATTACCGGTTCCCATAATGTATTCATTTCTATGCTAGGTCGGCTCAGGAGATTAAGATTTAATACAAAATTAAAATAGGAAAAATGTCAAATTTTCACGGGTATTCTTAGTTATTATTATTATTATTATTATTACTATTTTTATTATTATTCTCAATAAATAAAATATTCATTATACTTCTCTGTACCCGACTAAGAGTTTCATGATGTTGGTCATGAGATTCAGGCAAGTATATCTTATTATTAGCGAAATTTGTATTTAAAAACGCTTATAAATACATTGACTAAATTTACAAACTAAAAGATATTCTATGCTGAAAAGTGTTAATCCCGTGACAAATATTGGAAATTTTTAAATATATATTAAGTACCACTAATACGCCACTAGAAAAGAACATAGCCATGATGAAAAAAGGCTCCAAACTTGATAAAAACAAAGTGTTGGCCGTTGTCCGCTCCGGCGGTGGGGTTGGAATGTCGAACTGAACTCTTTATTTCGTTCGTTGGGGTAGACTATTCTAGTTCCCCGTGCCATGTCTCAACCAGTATGGCGATGATCCGGAATCGCTGAGAGGAAAGATTTCTAGCTAAAAAAATTGCTAAAAAAGAGCATCCCATGATGAAAAAAAGCCACAAACTTAATAAAAACAAAGTTTTATCGTCAAAATGTTGATGCTATTATTAAAAGAAAAGACCAAAGTATTTTTTGATTATTTTATTATTTTAATCCTTTCTAGCACGTTCAAAATTTTGGTTAAAAATCTTGTTTTTCTTGCATCAGCGGTTGAACCGAAGATTACTATGGAAAATTTAGTATCATTTTGCGGTAAAAAAAAAAAAAAAAATTGTTTTGAAAATATTTGAAAAAATCAAATAACTGTCGGATTTTAATGAATTTTTCAGGACTTATTTTCAAATTAATTAAATTATGTTTGAAAATTTTGTTTTAGAAACTCTTGGTAAAAATGTAATTTTTTTGGTATCTATTGCCGGCATTTACTTAATTTTATGAAATTTCGAGAAATTAAAATTACACATTCTTCCTATTTATATTAAAAGCAAGACTATATGGAGAATTTAAATCATCAGTTAGTTTTTTGTCATACAGAAACACCGAAAATCCTCTCTGAATCGTAAAATAGAAAAATGCAACAAAACTTAATTAAAACATCTTTTAATTGCTTTTATAAATAAAATATATTAAGAAAACAATTGCCTTAAGAAAAGGAACGTGGAATAATGAATGTTTACAAGAATTGTTTTCATTTAAAAAAAAAATTAAAATGGAAATGAAAACGACGCTTATAGTTAACATCAGAAAGAGACAGTTTAAATTTCTAGGACACATACTGAAGAAAGAGGGCCGGGACAATGTGACACTGACAGGACATCGTGAAAGCAGGCGGGGCAGGGATCGGGGAAACGGCATATAACGTAACAAACGAGCCTGTACAATTCGATGGCAGAACAAGAAGTGAAAGAGATTGCGAAAAGACAAAAGCTAACTAAAAGCTACAAATGAGAGGAAGTTGTGAAAATTACCATGGTCGCTCACCTCTTAAATGAAGAGTAATCAAAATTTTAATAGGGCTTTAATGGATAAAATTCTTACTTGTCCTTACGCCGCAATCCATAATACTTTGTCGCCATATTTATTTCAACGTTTCGGCCGTTGGTTAGAATGTCGAACTGAACCCTTTATTTCGCTCACTGGGGTAGACTGTTCTAGTTCTATGTGCCATGCTTAATGGATGTCAGTTATCAGTTATCTCCTGTTAATTTCCCTCTGAAAGTTTTCTACTGCCTTAACCGGGTATTGAACTCACACTCCGTTCTTCAGGTGGTTGGAATGTCGAACTGAACCCTTTATTTCGCTCACTGGGGTAGACTGTTCTAGTTTCAGATACTGAAAAAGTTTCTGTAAACGAAATGACCAGCATAAATATCTTCGCTAGAGATTTGAAATCCTTGGTAGCTACCATTACTGCCATTAGGTGATAAAGTTTGACATAACACTGGATTAGCGATCAAACAGAATGAGATCTAGGGGCTTATTTTCTGCAAGAGACCAATTAGTAAATAACCCATAAGAGAAATTTTAACAATAAATTTAAAAATTATAATAAAATAGATTATTAAAAGGAAATGTAAAGAGTTTTTCATGCAAAGTGCTTGGACGAACTGCATTCTGCCTAGTCTATGCCACTTACATAGTAGCAAATCAATGGTATACCCTCTGTAGTCCATCGGCGTGAACTAAGTACTACTCGAACAGCTTCTTTCCGCGAACCACTGTCCTGTGGAACAGACTCCTAAGTATATGTTTCTCTGATTACTACAATCTTAAATTTTCAAGTCTAGAGTTAACTGTTATTTTCCTCTACTATCCATATAAACTATCCCTTAACGTAACGCTCCATCTCGAGTTGTCCACAGGCGTTGTACAGGGGGAACTTTACTATAAAAAAAATCAAAAAAATCAAACAATTAGATTGACAAAAATTAAAAAAAAATCTAATAAAAAAAAAAGGAATTCTTAATTTAATATAGCAAAAACGACAACAAAAGCACCAATCATATATACCCTGATAATACAGTAATAAATGTTTTGAATATTACACTAAGCATGGCTTTTAATGAATTCTGATCTCAAGCTACTGGAGGTGTTACGGTGAATTAAGATGGAGACAGGCTGGAGTAATGGTTTGTGACTCGAATTATGGAATCGGAGAGCTGAGTTTAAACTCTACACGAGGTCATTACATTAATTTCTTTGCTAATAATCTTGGTAAATATATGAATTCATCTCTTCCCTCCAAGGGAATATTCAGCATTCTATGACCGAGCAGCCGGTATTGATTTCGGTTGGAATTTTAAAAATCTCTCTCTTAAAACAATTTTTATCTGGAAAACAAGATTCTTAAGTCCAGTAGCTGTTATAGCTCTTTCAAGTATTGATGCGGGTAGAATACTTAAAGTCTAAGCGGAAATGGACAAAGCATCAAGACGTATAACGTTTCCTTTATGAAAAGAAAAAAAAAAGAAAGTATAAAATTGTAAATTGTGTAAACGGCTTTTGAGTGTGCGAGACATATTTTCTCTCCAGAATCTAACATACATATCTATGTCTACCATTTGTCCATGCTTAGAACATTGCTGCTACGTAAGGTCCAGTACCCCTTCTATTTACCTTGAGATAATTGATAAATTCCAAAGAAAAATCAGCTATATTATTGATCTTGATCTGGCGGCTCGGCTTCAGTTACTTTTCCACTGCTTTAAGATTGCCTCTGTGTCTTTTCAATAAATATTTACATAGAAATTGTTCGAATGATCTCTTATCTATGGTACCTGGACTTTTAAAAATATAAACGCAGTACTAGACTAGTTTCGATATTACATCAATTTACACTTGAGCTAGCTAGATATAGTCGTAAGTTCTACGGTAACAGTTTCTTTTCTCTTATTTCTCGCTTGTGGAACCCCATACTTTCCAGCCGAGTGCAATTAATTAAATGCAATGTCAATTGCTATCTACTGTCCTCCTGATTACTCTTTTCTCTTCCCGCTCATTATGATACAAGAGTATTGAAGTGTGTATTTTTCAGCGCGCTCAAATCGCTAACGAATGTGACAAAAGGTCAAGGGAGTGCCACTAGCATGCAAGGGGTTACAGAAAGTGAGAGTAAAGAGGGGATGTTTGAGGAAAGGATAAATACAATGACGGGGATCAAGGTATCAGAAGATGTCGATTGATATTACATTTGAATATTTGAAGATTATAGCTATCAGGGAAGCAAGTAAGAGGAAGGGAGTTCCACTGACGAGAAGTGCGAGATAAGAAGCTGTTGGAGTAGAAGAGCTGGTTACCTAGTAGCAAGCTTAAATTCAAGGAGTTTGGGAACCAGTGAAAGTAGCTCGTTAGAACAGTTGTCATGAAAATACTTGTAGAAAAGACAGAGGATTGTCACAGCACGTCTGTGAGAAAGTGACAGATCAGGACCAATCACGTTGCATACCCGTCTTTAGATTTTGGCGGGAGTACCAGACCATATATGACAGTAGTATTCCATGCAAGGACGAATGGTTGATTTGAAGGATGGACTAAAGCGAGAAAAACCTGGCGCGGCACAGAAAACGAACTATCTTTGAGGTAGATGAAGCTATAGATTCAATGTAGTTGTTCCACTTCAAGTCATGGGACAGCGTGAGACCAAGCGGGCGCAGGAACGGCAATAACGTGCCAAAATTGCCGAAAAGCAGCACTTCCCCTTTTGAGGACACTTCAGGCGCCTGGCAGTAAACCCAATCCCATCGGGAAGTAGAGGTACTGCCTGTGGCAGGGGGTGGGTGGGTAGAGAAGCTCCCCGACGTTTGGGTTTAAAATTTATTGAATCTCTTCGAGCCAAATGTTCTAGAAGCGATAAATAAATTTCTAAGCGTTGCTTATATATGACACAAGGTCGAAGGTACCAAGTGAGGATTGAACTCACTACTCGATCGTAAATGATTTAGCGAAACAAGCTTGCTAACCATTACACCACTTCGTAGTGCCCCTACTAGAATAATGAAGAGTTCGCAAAGAAATTTACTTACCCTTCATTCTAAAGTGAAGTCCGCAGAATATCTCTGTTTTTAGATTAGAAAAGAATAATAAATAAAAGGATTCAAAAGGAAAGAGAAAATCCAAGGATTAAGATCAAGTTGATTATTGCAAGAAAATACACCCAAAATGATCTAATAAGAAAAGAAAAAGAAAAAAAAAGCATAAAAAAAACAAGAAAATACAGAGACTGGCATTTGGTTTCGAGTGTAGGTCAATCGCCATTTTTTTTTCATTTGAGGGTAGATGGACTTCAAGGACGGCTGAAACAGTGGCCAGTAACATGCAAACAAGATGCAAGGACGGATGAAGGGAGAAAATATAGCAGTAGCGTTTCGTTTACTGAACAAATAGCCGATCTGAGTGATAAATCTCTATTTGCTTCTGCGAAGTTAGCGATGACGGTTGGCAAGTGTTTACTCGACTGGCCTGTGTAGAGATTTCTTTTCTGGCCAGATGCCAGGCGTTGCGTAGATCTTAATGGTTAGGCAGGAACAGGGGTCGGGCACAAGTTATGAGAGTTGAAAGTTGGAGTAAAGGAAGTTATATGATATAGATAGGCATATATACAGGCAGATAAAAACAGAATAAGATAGATAAATAGGAAGGAACGAATGAGCTGAGTTACATTAATTGACTAATATAAGTAAACTGATACAGGTAAGAATAAGGGACAGCTATTTAGTAAGTAAAATGACATCACTATAACAGTTGGTATATAAAGTTATATGGTGGTTGCAAATACAATTTTCGAGGCTCCCCTATCATCATCTACATTAGTTTATCAACCGCAATGGGTTATTTAATGCTGACAAGATTTTTATTGCTGCTAATATTTTTTCTATCTATCTATCTATCTATCTATCTAAGTATAGATTGGTTTGACTTGGTTTGTTTTACGGCATATCAACGGCACTTGGTTATTTAAGGCCGACAAGTTTTTATTGCTGCTAATATTTTTTTTCAAAAATGTTTTACTAATTTTTTTAAATGTATAGAATGGTAATTTTTTTCAAAAATGTATTGCTAGCAATAATTTTTCTTCAAAAATTTATTGCTGGTAATAATTTTATACAAAGTATTTCTGGTATTAAAACCAATTTTTACCCTTTCATAGTGTTTTGACCCCAGTTTGGGGGTTGACTATTTGTCTATTGCTAGGGCCCTACCAGATGCTACCACTTTGGGTCAGGATGAAACTAGAAACACCAGCAATTAAGAGGTGGTTCCATGCTCCTCAAAATCTCATGCCGTCCTGGGTATGACAATAAACTACATCCGCGTCCTGGGTAAGACGATACACTACGTCCAACAGCAAGGCCTCTGATCAGGAGGTTTTGAGGAGCGTGGAACCACCTCTTAATTGCTGTTGTTCCCAGGTTCACTCTTTACCCGGGGTGGTAGCACCTGTTAGGGTCTCAGCTATGGGCAAGTAGTTAACACCCAAACTTGTGTAAAATTAGATTTTAATACTTTACTTTGTAATGAAAATTATTACCAGCAATAATTTTTTAAGGAAAAATTATTATCAGCAATACTTAAAAAAACAGAAAAAAAATATATATATATATCAGTAATACAAACAGCTATACATTCTTTGAAAAAAAAGAAAAAATGCAGAATGGAATATTAAGTAATTTAAAAAAAATATTACGAAAATAAAACCATCAAAGATTGTAAATTTTCTAAAAGAAGTAGGATTGTACTCAAAAATATGAGTAATTGAAAAATGGTTCAAATATATATGTAGACATACACATCTTTTTTTACGAGACTATCGCTATGAATCAATTTCAAAAATTTTGTTGGCATTAAATGACCCAGTGAGGTTTATATGCCCTAAGAGAAAATAACCAAACAACCAAATCAAAACCTCCTAATCAGAGTCCTTATTGTTACGCGAAGAAGTAATATTCCGAGGTTAGTTTAACAGTGATGGAATTTTTCAGTTACCTCACTTAGGTGCAGTATCATAACGTTGGAGGTCAGCGGTCAAGTTTGGGCTCAAGAAAATATAGTAGATTGCAACGTTACAGGAAAGTTGCAGACAATCCAACCAAAATAGACACATCATATTTGCCAGCTTACCATATTTTTTTTACATGACAGTTGGGTATGAGCAAACATATAAATTGACATAATATGAATAATACTGTAGGTTTTAGAAGCACACAAATGTACTGATTATTAGGGAAGAATAAAAGCTTGTTCTTTTGTTGGGAGGTGTTGTAGAATGCAATTAACTTTCGTAATGACTCAAAAACTGACGCGAAGCAACAGAGAAAAATAGAAATATTTGATCCATCTTAGAGAAAACCAAAAAGAGGCTGTAGAGAGAGAAAGAGAGAGACAGAGAGGAAGAGTGAGACAGAGAGAGTAAGAATAAAAGAAGATTGAGAGCGAACGAGTGAGAAAAGAGAGAGACCGAAAAAAGATATAGACTGACACTGAGAGAAAGGAAAAAAGACATACAGGGAGAGCGAGCGAGAAGGAGGTGGAAACAGAGAGAGAGAGAGAGAGAGAGAGAGAGAGAGAGAGAGAGAGAATAAACCGATCGCTCCTTTCTCACTTTTACTATTCATTTCCTTTCTCCCCTTCTCTCTCTCTCATTTTCTCCTCTCTTCCCTCTACTCTCTCCTTTTTTTCTCTCTTTTTCGACAGTCTCTTCTTGTTTGTCAATCTGATACCCGCCAAGGGGCATTGTTCCGTTTTTCCTCCGTCACATATACGGTTAGTGGGACGGTTCTTCTTTTATCTGCCGTGTCCCTTCAGGGCGTAGGCGGCCATGGTCCTCTACATCTTCCTCCCCCTTGTAGCTTTTAATAAGTTTTTGTCTTTTTGTTTTTTCTCTCAGACCCTGTTCTGCCATACCCCTTATATATGGTCACGCATTGCTTTCCGCTTCCCCTCTTTCTCTCTATCCGCCCTGTGAGTATCAGATTTCAAAACCCTCCTTCCTCATTACGTCTCCCAGAAATTTCAACTGCCACTTCCTGATATTAAATATAAGTTTCCTTTTTCTTTCGATTCTCTCCAAAACCTCGTCGTTGCTCACATGTTCGGAACATGGTATCCTCACCATCCCTCTGTAGAACCAGCTGAACGGTTACGGGTGAAGAAATGGAACCAAAAGCACGAGTTCAAATTCCGGTTTTGTATCTGACCTTCGTTCTAATGAATGGGAAAGGCATGGCTGCATCTTTTGCCAGTTCTGGTTAAGGGTGGAATAGCAGAACAAGCAATGCTCTCGAAACTTGTTTGGCCATGAATCTAAACGAATGTTTATTCTGAATTCCAAACGGTAGAGAAGAGAATTGAAAACATCTTCATCATTTTTTACGTGATGCCAGATTATAAAAAAAGGAGTAAGTGGGGAGATATGATCATCCGAGTTCTGAATAGAATTTTTGTAAAATATTTGCAAAACGAAAAAAATGGATGCATGAAGAGGACAATGCAGAGAAAGAGAGGGAGTGAGAGAAAGAGAGAGAGAGAGAGATACTGGGAAAAGGAACGTTGAAAGCAATAGAGTGATAAATTGACAGCAAGATAAGACGGCATAGATAGATAGATAGATAGATAGAAGCACAAATTGAGATAGATAGATAGATAGATAGATAGATAGATAGATAGATAGATAGATAGATAGATAGAGAAAGTGAGACAGAGATGGCGAAAATACTTAAGGAAAGAGGGTTTGGTTTGGTTTGTTTTGTTTTACGGCATATCAATCTTCATGGGCCATTTAATGCCGACAACTTTTTTTTCCAGGTAATATTTGGCTTTGCCAAAAATCTATTTCGTGGTAATATTTTTTTCCTCAAAAATGTATAGCTGCTAATATTATTTTAAAACATGTATTGCTGGTAATAGTTTTTTTCTTCAAAAATTTTATTTCTGGTAATAATATTTTACAAAGTAATTCTGGTATTAAAACCTATTGCTACACTTTCATGGTGTTTTTACCCCAGTTTCGGGGTTAACTATTTGCTCATAGCTGGGGCCCTAACAGATGCAACCACACCAGGTGAGGGTGGACCTGGGAACACTAGCAATTAAGAGGTGGTTCCACGCTCCTAAAAACATCCTGATCAGAGGCCTTGCTGTTGGACGTAGTTTATCGTCTTACCCTGGACGCAGATGTAGATTATCGTCATACGCAGGATGGAAGGAAAGAGGAATGTAACGAAAAAGGAAAACGTAGACAAAGAGAAATGAGGAAGAGAGTGAATGTAAATTAGAGTGGGGGGTGTGAGAGTAAAAGAAACAGAGAAATATTCACGATACAAGAAGTATAAGTCAAAACGCGATAGGGCGCACAGACATACACGCATAGTCTCACGCACATATATACATACATATATACATGCACATATATATATATATACAGAGAAATATTAAAAGTAAGATAATTTTTATAAGAAATAAAATTATTTAAAAATAAGAATATGCAATGCATTTTTAAATTGTACACGAGATTTAATTTGATAAAAAAACCCTCCCTTTAAGGTTAATACTCTCCACCCTCCCTTGACCACTGTATTGTGCCTTTCGTCTGACTGAAACATTGAAATGGATAAATTTGGTATTAATTTTTAGACTGCTGTCACAGTTAAATTTCTAATTCTGACACGAACTGCACAGGTACGTTCACTTGTACTTTATACTGCATCTCTACTGAGCAGACCTTAGTTACAGTGAGACAGATGCAGAAAAAAAGAAATCTATAGTTGTGAAAATTTTCTAGCGAAACAAGCTTGCACCACGCCTAGGGGCCCGGAAGTATGGGACATCCAGTGAGGATCGAACTCATTATGCAGCCGTAACCGTTTTAGCGAGACAAGATTGCTAACCATTACACCACGACGAGTGTAGCTTTCCAAGTGTAGCTTAAACGTGACACAAAGCCGAAAGTAGGAGGCACCCAGTGAGGATCTAGCGACATAAGCTTACTAAGCCATTATACCGCCTCGAGGTGCCCAAGTACAATTTTATTATATGGTGAAAAAAATATCGAGCATTAAAGACAATAAAGAATAGAGAATTTAAAAGACGGGAAATATTGTAGACGTCATGGACATAGTTACCCAGAAATCCGTTGGGAAGAAAAATAAGGATCTTTTTGTCTCGGAAGAAATGCATCTGAGATCAAAGTCAAAATAAATAAAACTTTATATGACACATTTTTGAAAGAAGTGATCAGATAGTAAGTGAATACGATAAGCTACCCCCAAAGAAATACTAAAGTATACACGGCAGAGAAGGAAGAGTCATGCACTAGAAACTGTGCAAATGACGTGGTTTTGAGCAGGTAAACAGATGTTATTATCACATACCAGAGACTGTCATAAAAATAGTCAGATAAACTCATTCTTCGACTTGATTGATCATCCTATCCTAAGGAAAGAAGTGGATAATCATACCGAAGGAAATAAAAATATTTCAGATCGGAGATGAACCAACGGAATACATAGTCAAAACGAAAGAAAATGACAAAATTGAAGAATAAAAAGCCAACAAACCATGATGGGAGTTGCGAAAACTGTGTACAATAATGGTTAGACTCATGTCTATAAGAGATGGTGTACTTGGGACCGTTCTAAAAAACACGGAAATCGAGATAGCAAGAATTAGAAAATCTAAGAATTTAAACTACCAGCTAAGTATTGATACATGTGCTGGATATGTGGGGAGAAATGCTGCCACTCAGTGCCCAGTGACAGTCACAGTTTTTTTTCTGGTGGGAACTGCAGATGCATAACATAATCGATGCTTACCATTGATACGGTATAACTGGAAGAATAACATAGAAAATGTTCGAACACTTGGAAATCAGAGAACTCTTAAGAAAAGAACAGAAAGAACGTAGAGGAAGAACCAAATGACTTCATTTCCTGTTTCCACAGACCAGATAATCCTGAAGGCAGTGAGATTAAAAAAAAAAAAAGAAAAAAGTACTCAATGGGCAATGACTTCCATATAAAATTTGACATCACTTTCCTCGCAGGATACTCGAATGCTTCAGGATATATTGAAGTTTACTCCAGCGATAGCTGGAAGGTAGAATTGTCCACTGAAGGAGAATTTTTAGTAACATTAATCAAAAGAGGGAAATTTCTTTCCTCACCAATATTTGCCATGGTTACCTAGCAGTTCCAACAGTTCGTGAGACGCCTTTTATCAAAACTTTCTGATAGAATTCTAAGCATAAATATCGTATTCCTTGTTCCAGCGTCTTTAACGAACCCGCACTGTACTTGTCCTATTTTCTGTCTGATTCTGTTGCGCGTTATATTCACCAGAATTCGGATGATGAGTTTTATTATATGGCTCATTAGGCTGGTTGTCCAATGGAGTTCACATTCATTTGCACCTACCTCCTTAGACAGTGCTACGAAAGTAGATCAACTTAGTTCTTCCGGTATATTACCACTGTTATATATATATATATATATATATATATATATATATATATATATCCTTATGTGCGTAATCTTGTCAATGTCCATATCATCTAAGGTTACCAACATGTCTATTACTATTACAATTCGATCTGGTCCTGCAGCTATGATGACACTAAATTTAATCACGAAAATTGAAAATGTACCATTTCTCCAGCACAAAAGAAAATCGGACATTGTCTAATTGAACTATTGTCCTTATATTTGCTTTTTTATTATTAAGGACACGACGTGTTGGTTAATTATACTTACTGATCACTAAAGAGTACTTAACCGACAACTGAGAACTGTAAAAGCGACTCTTGTTCGGTCATGTAGACAAATTGTAAACGCACGAAGCTGAAACTAATAAAAGAAAAGAAAAAGAGCAAAATATCTTGGGGTTACCAAGCAATAAGACCGGATCTGATATTTGGGAATAAGAAAAAAAGAAGACCTTCTTGTTCAGGCATGTTGTTGTAACAGCGTAACACAAACTGAATGTAAAGGAGATTGGGGAATTGGAAAATACCAGAACCTTACCAGGGAGCTTAGAAAGATGTAGAATGTGATGGTTAACGTCATTGTTATGATATTAGGTGTACTTGGAATCCTGCTCAAAAAACTAGAATCCTGATTAAATGAACTGGAATTTCGAGGACGGCATGGGACTGTACTGTACTGTACTGATGCGGCATTCACCCTGGGCGGATTGAGCCGGCTTCTTCCTGTTATGAGAAGAAGATTCTTGGGATAAATTACAGAAGTAGGGTACCCAGGCCTACTCGGATAACGTTCTTGCTTGCCGCGGGGTTCCCACAGACGCAGAGACAGGAACGACCAGAAGCCGCCGGTTACCGATCCTTGGATTTTCACCAGAGCCCTTGTTAGCCGGCGTGTGTGTCAGACCTGTCCGCCTTGGGTGGCCCTACCAGAAACGAAGTTCCGGGCGGCATAGCTCTGACACTACCGTTTACATCCACCCACCGACTGTGAGGTAAGGGTTGGGGGCTTACAGTACCAGGTGTTCCCAAGCGGTCCCCCATCTAAGCTGCTTAACTTCGGTGATCGTACGAAACCGGTGTTTCAGCGTGATTTGACCGTAAGCTTACGGCATGGGACTACACATGTACAAATCCTAGATTTGCTGAAAACTGCAAAGATTCTGGAGATTTGAGTGAACTTGGTGCCACTCTGTCCCCAGCGATGTCTACCAGATCTATCGTGTCAATATGCAAACACGTGATAATAATAATAATAATAATACTTAGACATCTGAGTAAGTGTATGTCTCAAAAACTGGTAGATTGGGGATCATTTCAATAACCTAGAATACAGGAAAGGTGTGACTTTATATATTATGGCAAGGTTGTAATTTTTCGGGTGTGTTGAAGCACACACACACTCACATATATATATATATATATATATATATATATATATATATATATATATATATATATATATATATATATATATATATATATATATATACTCCTGAAAAAAATTCGGTTGAGCTCTTCGAGGAGCAAAAGGGAATTTGTAAATATTGACTATTACGTTGGCGTGTTTGTCTAAAAAAATAAATACGTTCAAAATTCACCTTCAGTGGCCCAGGGGTAAAATCTCCGACTGATACAAAATCAGTCTGGTTTCGATCCCGGCTTGAGGCAATCGGATGTCTATCCACACTGATGAGCTGCAGAAACAGTCTGTGTGTTGATGACTATATATATATATATATATATATATATATATATATATATATATATATATATATATATATATATATATATATATATATATATATATATATGGTACAGGTAATAGATCGGTTCGTATATAATCCAAGTGGATCTTAGTAATATCAAATATTAAAACTGATCCACAAAAAGAGCCCGATGTATGAAATTACACAACAAAATCACCAATTGCCTCATATTGGGGGGGGGTATAAATCTATTTCAACCAACCAGAAGTACGTTAGTCTTATTCAACCCCAGTGTACAAACTGTAATATATATATATATGCTCTAAAAAAAATAAATGCCATAAAATATCTACACGTTGCAAGTGATGATTTGGAACTGTCCCAAAGTGATTATAAAAATATATGAGGAATAATTCGAACCCAAGAGGACGATAACATTAGGTTAGATATTAAAGAGAATGCTGGAGTATTGAGGGACTTCTTGGAAACAATAAGATGTGAAAATAACACGAAAAACATGCTTTCAATAATACAAATGAATTGGCGGAAAAGCCAAAAATATTAATAAAAAGGAAATCAATAATAAAAGTAATAATAACGATGATAAATTATGATAGTAAAAATAGAGAATTTAAAAGATGGAAAATACTAAATATTTTAAACGTCATGGACATGGTTATTTAAAAGTCTGTTGAGAAGAGAAATAAAGATTTTCAGGTCGCCGAACAAATGCATCGAGGCATGTGTAAGTAAAAATAGATAAAACTTGGGGGGAAACTGATCTAACAGTAAGGGCATATGACAAACTGTTTCTAAAGAAATACAAATGTATACAAAACAGAGAAGGAAGATTAATACACCAGGAACCGTGCAAATGACGTGGCTTTGACCACGTAAACAGAGGTGATTCTCATGAAGCAAAGTATGTCAAAGAAAAAAGAAAAGAAGATCAAAATTAAAAGAACTGGATAGAAACCCTTTAAAATCGGAGATGGGCCAGGGAATAAAGTAATCATAATAGAAGAACGTCGAAGAAAGATACTTTCCATATTTTAACTGGTAAACTGGTAAGAAGATACAAATAACAGAATCTGATAAGAATAACGATTTAATTTGCACGGATGCTGGCAATTAATCTTTTATTAATCTAATCCAGTCCCTGTAAACTCCATTTTCTATAGAATTACAGGATTTAAGGCGACGGTATTTGCAATAGTGAATGGATTGAGAGGAAAGTGTCCAGAAAAAAGACAATATCTCTGAATAAAACCGTTTCCTTTTTTTTTGGTTTTGTTTAACGTTAATGTTAAGACAGAATGGAAATATAATTACTGGCCGTGTATTTTGGTCGTAGCTTTGAAATAAATGAGAAATTAATAAATAATGCTAGTTGAGGAGAGCTAAAAAGAGAAATAAAAAGGATGACGAAAAAAGAATAGAAGGGAAGAAAGAGAGAAACAAGGATTATATATCAGCAGTGAACAACCGAATGGCAGGGCGGTTAGCCAACCGCGTTTGCGGATGCCTGCTGGGAGCGCATCGGGTGTTTATAATGCAAATACGTTGAGCGGACACCAGTTTGCAGTTTCTGGGAGAGAGAGTTCAAATCCAATATCAAGATCTGATCACTTATCACTTCATGTGAGCAATACCATTTTCAAGAACTTCTGGAAGGGACGCACGCTGAGCTTGCTAACGCAGGTCGATATGATCAAGAGAAATCGACCATGATAAGGTTAGGACCAAAGTCTCGTGCTAGGAAACCAACCATTTACCACTCTGATTATATATATATATATATATATATATATCAATGTTAACTTGATATATATATATATATATATATATATATATATATATATATATATATATATATATATATATATATATATATATATATATATATATATATATATATATATATATATATAAGAAACATTGAATTCAACACTCAGAGGTGACAGGCTGCTTCATGCTAGACGCAATCAGCCTCTGAGGATTGACTTTATATTTATATTTACATACGCTCTATCTGATATTGAGCACTTTATCCCATAAATATACCACACCTTAAAATAATATTTCTCTATATATCTATATTGATTTCTATCTATCTTTCTTTATATATATATATATATATATATATATATATATATATATATATATATATATATATATATATATATATATGTATATAATGTACTAAACTAGTTATCCTGAATCGTGTTCTTCATTGTCCTTTCTGATCACTAATATACTTTAATTCTCTTTCACTCCTAGTAATGTCCTTGAATCTTAGTGGCGAAATTATACATATATACATATATATATATATATATATATATATATATATATATATATATATATATATATATATATATATCAAATGAGAGAAAGAACAGATGGAGTAAAAATCCACAGTTCGTAGCATTTTTTTAAAACTGCCCAATACAAAGTAGAGAAAAATATTATTAGAACAGGGAGAGAGAGAGACTTGTTAGAATATTTTTATTATAATAAATTACAATAAAAACATTTTACATTGCAAAAAAATTCATGTTTCAGTTCCAAGATGACACTTCTTCAGACGATAGTAGATAACTAGTGATAACTAGTGATATATATATATATATATATATATATATATATATATATATATATATATATATATATATATCAAGAGAAAGAGAGAGTGGAGGAGAGAGAGAGACTTGTGAGGTATTTTCAGTACTGTCGAGCTTTATCACATTTCTAGAAATGTATAGCTGTATATACTACCACGTTGGTTTGAGTTACAAAGACCTAGATAGTCAAATAAATAGATAAAAACGTCGGATTTTATTATGCAAGTCACAGATTCTAAAATAAAACTGGTATTAACCAATCGATACTGGTAAAACGTTCCGCATATAGTTTATATTTATAGGAACAATATATCATGTGAGATTCAGTTATTATCCTTTTCTGTCTTTCTGAATCATGTTCATTCTTTGTCATTTCTCCTCTCTAACGTTTTCTCATTTTCTTTCAATCTCAGTAAACTCTTGCGTTTTAGTGGCTTTATTACCTTGCTCGGGGAGAAAGTATAAAAAAAATATTTATTACAAATAATGATCGGAATTGTTGTAGAATTTTCAGTTTTTACTTTGCCAACTAAAATGTTTTCTTGTTCTAATCTAGCCAATATTATTAATAGCTTTTTTGATTTCTGTTCAATTTTTGCCCAAATTTCCAGTACATTTTTGCCAACGCTCAATAAATTTGCAATATCTTTCTTCCTCTTTTGATGCTATATAATTCGTCTAAGTAATGGCAATCTCTCTATTTATAAGAAATTAAAGACTAAATATCACGAACGATACTATTTTATGTCCATTTAAATTAAAACACAATGAGCAACTCTTATTTATAATAAAATCTGGCATCTAGAAATGAGTAAATATTTCTAATAAAATCAGATGTTAAAAGATGAACATCATCTGGTAATATTTATTATATAAATATAATTATATCATTGAAATTTTAAAATATTAGTAAGGGTTTTAATAATTAAAATCTGATATAAATGTGAATAATATGAAATCGATATTTTCGATTTGAATAATTTGAAATAATTTGAATAATATAATACAATAATATATAATAATATATAATAATATATAATAATAATATAATATATAATATAATAGTAATGATATAATATATAATTTCATAAGTTTAATATATATATAATATATGTAATATGTAATAATATAATATATAATAATATATAATGATAATATAATAATATATAATAGTATATAATGATATAATAATAATAATATAATAATTTGAATAATATAATCATAATATAATTTGAATAATATAATAATATATTTGAATAATATAATAATATAATAATATATAATAATAATATAACAATATATAATATATAATAATAATATATATAGTAGTAATAATATAATATATGATATATATATAAGTTATAATATATATATATATATAATATACATATATATATATATATAATATAATAATATATAATACTGTATAATAATATAATAATAATATAATTATTTGAATAATATAATAATAATATAATTTGAATAATTTGAATATATTTTCGATTCGAATAATTTGAAATCGATATTTTCAAACTAATATACATGCATAAATATTTATTCTAGAAAATATTAACAACATCGGTTTAGATTTGGCCCCAGGCCAAAAACGGCAGAGGAGAGACGATTTAAACATCGCAGTTCCTAATAGTCTTTTACTGTTCGAAGTGTATTAGATGACACCATCATCCTAGCATTTACTAAAATAGACAGACAAGAAAAGACCCCACGGACAGATACAGAAATAAGAATAACAGTCAAGTATTCGATAATAATGTATGGATGTGCGCGTAGCGTGTCTGTTATCGATGTGGAAAGGGGAATTATTCTGCTGAGTTCAAATTCCAGTCAAGTTTGTTGTGTTTATTTTTGCGCACATATTTTTGGGAATGGCATGAATTAATCTCTCTACTCTCCAGGTATTGGCACGGTTGATTGACATCTCGCTCCGTGGTTAGAAACCAGTATAAGAGATAGACAGCAATTTAAAACAGTTTGGACGTGGGATTAGCAACTCCATCACGCAAGATTTTACTTGCTATAGAAAACACAGAAAAAGCTAACGTGGTGTGGCTGTAGCCCTAGATGCTATTGCTACTGGGGAGCTTGATGAATGTGACGGATTCGAATAAAATCTCTAAGTGAGAAATTACTGGCGTACAGGGACTAAAAATCTAAAAGTCTTTCGCTTAATTCTGTACTTCGATCATCGGTAATCCATTCGTGTTTTATTTCAAGAATCTTGATGCTTTTCGCAATGAATCGGCAAAAGAAACGAGGTTAGAGCGTAAGCGTTCCATCTATGGGAACCGAGTTCGAATCTCACCATAGTCAACTTGTCAGAGAGGTAACTTCTTGGTAATATCGGTTTGGAAAATGTTTGAAAACCATACTAGTCATCCTAGCAGACAGGTATACTCGATTATAAGCAGCCATTCATATATACATACAAGCCAAAAACAATGTATTTCTTTTTGACGTTTACCACGACGTCGTGATTTGCAACTAGGATTCGTGGACGAATTCGGCGTGGCATTGTCCAGATTAAATAGCCTTAGTCTTCTTTTCATTGGCTGAATTCAGTTGAGTTTTTGAATGAAGGTCTTAAAGAACGCGGGTTTCAGCGTTGACAATGAATAGTATTTCGTGCTGAGGGGATAATTCTTTTTTATTATTTTCAGTGGAATATTCTTATTGAGGATGACTGTAATCGTCGTCAGCTCAAAGCGACTGACGCCATGATTGAATTTTTCTCAGACAAAAAAAAATGAAAGGAAAAATGAATAGAATAGAAAATAAAAAGAAAGAAATGAAATAGAAAAAGGAAAAGAAGAGGTGAGAAAAAGTGGAAGAAGTAGAAAAGTAAAAGAAAGAAAAAGAAATAAAAAAACGAAAGAAACATGAAACAGAAAAGAAAGAAAAGAAATAAGAAAAAGAAAGACAGAAAACAAAAACGAAGTGAAAGAAAGAAAAAGAAAGAAAAGAAATAAGAAAAAGTACAAAAACAAATGGAAAGAGAAAAAAAGGAAAAAGTACAAAAAAGAATAGCGAGAAGAAAAAAGTAAGAATCGGCCATTTCGAAATAATATAGTAAAAACATAAATAGATCGAAATCGATAGAATGTTTGAAAATGAACTTGGGTCAACAAAGAAAGTATTAAAGGCTTGGCAGAAAGAGAAAGAAAGAAAGAAAGAAAGAAAGAAAGAAAGAAATGAAGATTTAGCCCGAGGACCTTGACGTATCAAGAGGTTGATGTTTCTTAGTTTCACGAAGTAAGACAAATGCACCTGGTCACCTGGATGCATTTAATCAGGTTCTGAAATTCTTTCCAGGAAGCAATTTATTGACTGAAATGGCGTCGGTCGGTATTTCAAGAAACATAAGTGAACGAGCAAGGAACATTTCATTTTTATATAATTTACTGCCAATGTTGATTTCTTGCCACGGAACATGAGGTATTTACTAAGGCTAGTCTGGTGCAAGGACACTAGTGTTAAGTACCAATGTGACTGTAACTCAATACATTGTGAGTCTACATTGTTAACCTTTTCTGTCGTTCACATTACACAAGGCTCAAGAGCCATTCAGTGTAGAGGATTAATGAATGAGGTTTTTGTATGTAAATAACAGCTGACCAAGACTTGAAGAGTTTATGATTGCTGTGTTCAGAAAAGAATTCCACAAAGTAGAGGTTCTCAGAAAATGGTGTGTGAATAGAACTTCTTCCTTGCCAATGGAATACAATGAGAATGATGATGATTTCACTTTGTATACGTGTCATAGCGTGTCTTAGCTTTAAAGGACTGAATTGGTGAAATTAAGGAATATAGCTGGTCGGAACATTTTCCGTGGAGTAGGGAGAGGCTTGCAAGAATTCGTCTGCGAGAAAAGCAATTTGCGTTGGAAAATAACTACACACCCACAGAGACATGTAAGCGCTTTTGACCTTTATCAAGGCTGGAAAATGAGGATTGGGAAACCCAAGCCCAGAAATAGCATATGTTGTGGCGTACTCCCTCTAATAAGGCTATTGTGGACTCTTCCACTTACTATAAATTTAGTAGGGAATGTAGGCCTCGGAGTGGGGAACAGTGATTTACTGAACGCTGGTCAACCAACACACACTCCCAAGTCGTGTAACACACTTCTGTTGTATTTACTGTTCAATACACTGCAACCTCTTTTGTTATTACGTAACCATTTACTTGGTCACAACAGCAGATTACTTTAGATAATGGAAGGAGGAGACAGGGAGTTCCTGGAGCACTATATAATTTTTCTAGAATCAATAGCTCATATATATGAGATCCACTTGAGGTTTGGGGAAAATGTGACTCTAAGTAGACGTTTAAAGCAAGGAGCCTCACCGAGAGAATGACCATTCATCATGACAAGAGAATATTAATGCAACGCGTCTATGGAATCTCGAAGAATATGCAATGAATTTATGGGAGGGAAGTATTAAGGATTAAAAGTTCGTATCGAACAAGTGTTTGTAGCTTACAAATTTGTAACCATGTGAGAAAAGCCTTCATAATCTCCATCTTAATCTAGTAAAAAGAAATACAACAAAAACAAAAAACAAATAGAAATACATTTCGTTGAACCATTTCCAGCTGTACAGAAAAGCGGGAATGTTTTAAATCTTTCCCCATCTCGGATAGACGGATTTATAATTTTTTTTTTATTCAATTCACCCCAAGCAAAGCGATAAACCCACTTAGACGCAACGGGCTACTGGGAGTGAAACAGAACGTGAATACTTTAGAAGGAACCGTTCTCTAATCCAGAAAACAAGGGATAAACTTCTACACTTCTTCAGAAGACCAGGGAAACCTTTAAAACGGACGAAGACGAACCTGTTTACTCCTATTTAGAAAAAAATAAAAAAATAAATACATTTTCAGAGTTTAGGCGGAGATGTTAGAGGTATAGTGGTGAAGTAGACTTTGGAAGGAACCTGAAAGCAAATCCTAAGCATGTAACAATGGATAAACCTCTACGCCTGTTCAAAAGACCAGAGGGGAGTGTGAATTAGACGATAGGCGAACCTATCTACTATTTTCTCGCTGCTTACCGTGCTTATGGATAACTGGTCCCATTATATGCGTTTTTTAAATTAAAACTATCTAAACCAGATATATGATTAAACTATATGACTAAATTACGTAGTTGCTTTCAAATTCTTGCTATAAACACAATACTATTATATTTTGTGATCAAGCCAAGCTGTGGAATATATTACATACGTCGTCTATCTGCTTCGAAAATCCCGACTCAAAAGCTAGGTTCAAATACCAGACACTGGTAGCAGTTGTAATTACACCATATAGAATTAACTACGATACAAACCTAAGTATTCACTCAGTACAGAGCTGCACTTCAAGGTCCATGAGGATCTTCGTCACGACATGAGTAAATGACTTGTAAGATCAACTTTTTTACCAGCTCAATAGAAAGCTGCTAAATGTAACACAACACAACAGAAATGGAGGCTCAAAACGAAGATCAGATTTACTGCAGAAGCGGATTCAGTTTATGTCTCAAATGTATTTCCACAGATTTTTCCAAGATTCCCAATTCAGTAATCTTGGAGTAATATTTGAGCAATGCATTTAAAAAAATGCTTTTTATTGCATTTTCCAGTTATGGAAACGATGGTATCGTTACGTATGGTGGTTATAAGCAGCAACAATATGGTTTGAACGTATACTTGAATAAATAAAGCATTAGTTACAGCTCTCTGCTTAACCGG